>JAQGBX010000596.1:0-33200 GCA_034698745.1 Megaphyllum sjaelandicum | reverse complement strand
GCAAAATGTTTCAAAATTAGTTGCTTCAGAATGTTTCAGAAATGTGGGAACGGAGGTAACATGAGAAAAATGTTCCTAAAATATGTATCTTGGGCATGGACAAAATATTCCTGGAATTGGAAAATGTTCAAAAAACAGGTTGCTTCAGCGAGGGCAGAATGTTCCTAACAGTGGGACACAGGGAAACTTCAGCAAAATGTTTCAAAACAAGTTACTCCTTAATATTTCAGGAAGTGAGAACGGAGGTAACATCAGCAAAATGTTCCTAAGATATATATTTAGGCATGGACAGAATGTTCCGGAAAGTGGGCAACAGGCAATTTCAGCATATTGTTTCAAAATAAGTTGCCTCAGAATGTTTCAGAAATGTGGGAATGGAAGTAACATGAGAAAAATGTTCCTAAAATATGTATCTTGGGCATGGACAGAATGTTCCAGGAAGTGGAAACAAGAGGCAACTTCGGTAAAAAGGTTATGAAGCGGGTTGCTTCGGAGTGGACGGAATGTTTAAAAAATGTTTACGTTGCCTGTCGATGACCCCATCATGCATGGCGTCCATGGTCGTTGGTGGCGAGACGATCATGTTTATTGCTTATAAATTCTTCTACGTTGCAGGAAAGATGCTCGCCTTCCGAAAACTCCTCGCCCGCAGAGCGCCAATGCTCCGCTTCTCCTCCAGTGCTTCCAACTTCGACTATTTGGAAGCCTTGAGTATCGAGGACCAGATTGAAGGGATCGATAAGAGTCTGGGTGATTTAAATATTAGAATCAATATATGCGAATCAACCATTCAAAGAAAAAGTGAAGCGGTCCGAAAGGTCTTATGTGAGATTAAGAAAGAGCCTTTTGAGTATGTCCCCCAAAAAAAAAGCGACCACCCATCGAGAACCCCGGATGCGAAGAAGATGTTAAAGGCATTGGAAAAATTAAAGGACCTCGTGGAGGTCCCCGAAATAGACGACTGCGCATCGGGGCCCCCAGATGTGACGAAGATAGCGATGGCATTGGAAACGTGGGAAATGCTCAAGAATGGTTTTGAGGGGTATTACAGTCCCATGCGGGATGCAGAAAAAGATCTTAAATTGTTGGCCTCAGTCAGGATCATGCAAGCGCGTGTCAATGATGTCAGGATACGGTTAGGAAACAACAAAGAATAAAGAAATGCGGTCATACGTCTCAAAGGCCGTTTGAGTGTTTACAGTTGTAATGTATCGATACATGTACTTTTGCTCGATCGTTGTGCACGTATTGTACCATGGTTTTGTCGTTGTAATACATTAAATTTTCCAAAATAAATGTCAAGATTTTGTAAGATGGTGAATGAAGCAATTATATGGTCTCACTTATTGTCCGTATGTTATTCCACGACTTAAGGGAGTAGTTTTTTCCTGTTTTGGATCTCCTCAATGTAGATATTGGATGTCTTCATGATGCCATTCCATGTCTCGGCGGAGGCGCTGGATGACTTTATGATGCCGTTTCATGTCTCGGCCGAGGCATTGGATGTCATTATAATTCCATTCCATGTTTCGGTGGACACATTGGATGTCTCCATGATGCCATTCCATATCTCGATGGAGGAACATTTGGCTAAAAGTTGCTTCAGTTCTCACTTACCGGAACATTCTGTCCATGCCGAAACAACGTACTGGAACATTTGACTAAAGGTTGCCTCAGTTCTCACTCACCGGAACGCTGTCCATACCGAAGTAACTTTTTTCAGGAGCATCTCGTGAAAACTGCAGGGTTGCTACCGGCAGGGAAAGTCAGGGAAACGGCCAGTTAGCAGGAAAAGTCAGGGATAATCACTGATTTTAGCGATTTTGTAAGGGAAAATAACTGATATAAGCGATTTGTCAGGGAAATCAATAGTAAGGGTGAATTCATAGTGAGCGCTTAGCGCTTGTTGTACGCTCGGCCCAACTGATAAGTACGGAAGTATAGAGGGGCCATGAAAGAAAAACATGACGCGTTTGACGTCACGCAGGTGACGCAGCCATCATGATTATGATTTTCTATGTTATTTTCTTTCGTGGTCCGAGTTTACAACAAGCGCTAAGCGCTCACTATGGCTTCACCCTAAGGCGGCATGTCAAAGATGGAGGGGCCTTTAAAGCTGCACGGGTTGCCCTAGATTTTTGCACATTTGGGACGTTCCAGCAAGTGCGAAATTTGTAACTAATTACATGCCCTTTCTGTGTCATGAACAAGGATTCCATAATCAAAGGGCGGCCGTGGATAGGGCACAAACATGCAAGCTCCAGAAAAATTCATGGAGATGCCAAAAAATAGCATAATATTTGCCTTAAATTTACTGACTTTTCCGACTCCATGTCGGCATCTTTGAAGTACTATAAGTAACTGACGTTTTTGGCATGATTATCCGAAAAGACAAAATGAAAATAACGTGTACTGCAATGACTGGAATGTAATGCTTGATTGGTTACGATTTACTAACCAACAGTCCAGTATCATACAAGCAGTAGATTCCAGTCAGTGCAGTGCTATTTCGAAAGAAATATGTAAGATTTTAAAATTCCATATTTTTTTAAGTTTTACTCAGTAATGAATATACATGTTTTTTACACTTCGCCACGTTTTCTTGGGTATATATATTTTACAATTCTTCACGTTTCCCATGGACAAATTTGCAATATTTTCTACAGTTTCCGAGGGCAAATTTGAAAAAGTGTCTGTGTTTTCCTGAGTTTAAATTTGAAAAATTTGTCACGTTTTCCCGAATACAAATTTGCAAAATTTACCACGTTTTCTCCGAGGACAAATTCGCTAAATGTTCAACAGTTTCTGATGACAAATTTTCCACGTTTTGTCGAGCTCAAATTTTCCAAGTTTATCAGAGTTAAAATTTTGAAAATATTCCACGTTTCCTCGAGTTCAAATTTGCAAAATTGTCCATGTTTTTCCGTGTTTAAATTTGCAAAATTTTTCACGTTTTTTCGAATTCAAATTTGCAAAATTAGCCACAATTTTCCGAGTCATGTTCAAATTTGCAGAATTGCCCACGTTATCCCGAGTGCAAATTTTAAAAATTTGTCACGTTTTTCTGAAGACAAATTTTTCATTATTTACAATGTGATATAAAAATTATAATAAAAAAAATAATGAAGAATGGGAACATTTGTCTCTAAAATGGTACATTTTTGTCAGGGAAAAAGGTAAATTTTGTCAGGGAAAGCCAGGGAATGTCAGGGAAATCAGATGTCTAATTTCAGTAGCAACCCTGTCATGGTAAAACGTCGATTTTTTATGCCTTTTTGTGCTTGATTTGGAAATCTGAAGGAGATTTGACGTTTAAAAGGCGAATAAAAGCTTTAGTTTAAACTTTCATCCGAAAGAGCTGCCATTTAGAAAGTTGTGCATATCCTTAAAATTCTGACCAACCTTGAACGGGGAGCGAACCCCTCAACCTAGGGACCAGAAGCAAGCATGCAAAAAATGTCCGGGGAAACGTTTTAGAAGCAAACTGAATAGGTATAACACCCTGTAGTTAAGCATTATGGCGAATTTGATTGGTCCAAAAAATCTGCTCTATTGTAAGCTACAAGGTGTGGCATAAGTATGTAAAGTCTTTTTGCGCCTGCTGCCTGCAATACTGCCGATTATGCCTCACCTTGTAGCCTGCACTAGTGCAAATTTTTTTGGCCCAATCAAATTCGCCATTAGAGCCTTTTATTTCCAACTTAAACCCATTCAAACTTCTAAAATTGGAATAAACATGGAAAAACCTACCATTTTATGCAAAACAAGAATGTGTTTGTCAAAAAACCCAATGGAACCCTGGCTGATGCCAGATATTCCAAAATAATTTCCCTTTCGACTGTTGATTTTAGTAAAATAGGCTCCAAATTGATGATTAATTGCAGTTTTCAGTGTTGCCATTTGGGTATTCAATCTTTATTTAATGAGTATTTATTTTAAGGAATTCATTACGATTAGACTTATTGGTAAATACAGAAGGACTCCGTATCTGCTGCGGATTGATTCCAAAGTCCATGGATAATAGATAACACTATGTTTGTTCTATAGCTACATCCACAATGAAGGAACCATATAGGATCTTCATGTTGTTAATTGAAACACTTGTTTCTGAAAACAAACATTTGTTTTTACAGAAAATTATGAAAATGGAAGGGGTTTTAGACTTCATATTAATCTGGCAAAAATCACCTAGAGGGTTTTGTTATTCAAAAGGGAATACCTTATTTTTTGTTGAAGACAGTATAAAGCATATAATTGCGTTTGTAGTTTTCAACGAAACTAGGTTGTCTCTATATTTTAAATATTTATAATAATCATGATGCTGTTTCCCGGTATCCATTTTGCGCACATAGTCTTTGGGTTATAGAAAGAAAAGTATTAGGGCCCTAGCAAGCTTTGTAAATTACAATTTCTATCAGACTTAAAAACCCAATCTTTTTGTGAAGAGTTTCGATCAGTAGTTGCACGTGCCTTGATGCCATTGAAAAGTGCTTTTGAAACAAGTCTCAACATGTCTTGCCACGGCTTTGAATTTGTGTAATAGCTGGAGTTTATGGCAAATCATGGCCATGTATACAGAAGCTGGGCAGCAGGCTTCACTGTCTCATAATCGTTCTAGCAGCTTGAATCAAATTGGAATTAGAAGGTTTAAGAGGGGTATTGTGCCACGTTCATTTTATCGAGCCTTAAGTTATTCGTTTTTTTCCTTTTCTTTTCTCCCCATTACCATTATAATCAGGTTTTTTCCTCCTCCATCCATAAATATTATATACATTTCACCATATAAATAACAATCATTTCATATTAAAAAGTTGTTGCCAAATTGTTCAAAGATTTAACTCGATGTTCAAAATGAGAGATCAATATTGTTAGAAGGTTATCTCATTTTGGTAGATTCTCCATCTGATTATAGGTACCTTTTAACCCACGTGCCACGATTTTTTTTATTTTTTATTATTTCACAACTAACAGGGAAAGTGTACACTTTGGTTGATTTTATCATTCAAGATTGCAAATATGCTCCCCTGACAAATTAAATGATTGTATGGAGCGCGGTTACATTACCATTTGCTGGTATGCAAATAGAAAAGTCAATTTTTCAAGCATAGACAAGTGTTTCATTTGTAACGACAAATTAATATTGAATTTCTATGAGACTTAATGTCATTAACTTTGTAAAAAAACAAAATATAGATTTGCAATTGTTCCATTTTTAACCTTTTCAGATATCTAATTTTCATTTTGATAGTCTTGTTCAGCCCAAATGAACGGCAGGTTGAATTATTAAAGTTTTAATCAAAATTTGGAAAACATTTTACATGACGCTTTTACTGTGTTCATCTAATCTAAACTTGATTTCCTTCGTGTATCATGAAATGGTACGGTTTTGAATGCCTAAACTATACTGAAGACATCTTCCCCGTTAATGCCGTTGTACCTCATTTGGCGTCTCTCTCTCTGCCCTCGATTAATCTGCCAGTCCTTTCCCAATCTCATTGAATTTATCGATGTGTTATAATTGTTATAAAAAGCGCAAAACTATTAATTGTAAATATATTTTATAAATGTGTCTATATATCTATTATCTTTCATGTTGTGTTTATATACATTCCTCTTTGAAGGAGCAAATTGTCGGTTTGCTCTCCCCAATCATCCCAACTGTAAATGAATTGTACAAAGATTTCATTGTTTCCATTTGAATGACCATTTGTTAATTAACGAATCCTTAAAACAATAATTATACATCCTATTCACGTGTTGACAAATTTGTTTTTAACGGAGAAAAGGTTTGGATGATGAATAAAAATTCATTTAACATACACCTGTAAGCTTTCAAGCCTACTATTTTACAGTTTTGTTTTCACTGCCTGAGATTAATTCATTCACCTGAAAATTTCGTTTCCTGCAATCTTTAAGACCAGTTTTGCCTAAAAGATCTAAAGCTGGTCATACACGAGGCAAATTATTTCTGGAAAGATGGCACGTTCAAAAACTTCTGTCTTTTAGAATGTGAATTCTAATGTGAAAAACATGTTCAGAAATATGCGTTTGACTTTTCGGACACAACTTAAATTGGCAAGTTTCCAGAAATAATTTGCCTCGTGTATGACCAGCTTGAAATAGCGATACCGTACAAACTTTTTTCAGGGATTGTTTAGGAGGGTCTAACATTTAAATTTGTGTTGAGAATTTTAAAATTATTGATACTGTAAATACATGTACAGTACATTTAATACAAAAAACGGAATAAAAGAAAGTAAGTGCAACAAATTTTAAAACTTTACTTGGCCTAATCATTTTTGTTGAATTCTGTCCAAATTTAAAGTGCGTTCAATCAAAAAAAAATTGTGTTTGATCACCGAATAACAACGGTTTTTTTTAAAAAAATGGAATGATCTGCTACATGCATTTGCAGTTCTGGAATCATACAGCGTCTCTATTGGTGTTTTTATTAGTTTTCAACAAAAAGGTATGTAAGCTTTGATAACGTGTTCCAATTTGATAGTGCCCCATCTACAAAACAGTATGGGACCTGAGACCTGGAATTTTTAGAGAAATTGGAAAGACCTGGGATAGTCAGAGAAATTATATATTTTGAAGAAGTCGGGGAATTCAAGTCATTAGAAGCTAATAAAATGAAGCTTGCAATTTAAGCAAACACTACTGAAGAAATCAATAATGAAATTGTCAATTTAAAGTAAACTGATCAAAATTTTCTTGTTTCCTTATGAATCTTTTTGCTTGACCTGTTTATAATTTTTTATTATGATTCATGCAGTCGTGACCGAAGCTTACTTTTTAGCAATATGCTAAAAGTATAACGTTGGCATTTTTCATATTTTTGCATTTTTAGTAGTCATGGTGGTAAGGAAAATTTGTTTTGAATCGTGGAAAAATCACGGAATTAAGTTTAAAATTTTGAGTGTAGATTGCTATAGCCTACGAAGTTCGACTCTGTTCAACAATATTTTGTCCGGTCACACCTCCAGGAATCGCGTCAAAGTGATGGATACTTATTTTACATGGGCTATGCCATTCACTACTTGAACAAGAGGAACAACCGAAGCCAAATTGTGGCGCCATCGGAGTTCACAGAGGGATCATATTGTTAAAGAATGACTTCGCAGGTTTTTTTATTATGCAGTGCATGTACTTCGTTTGAATGGGTGAACTGTGCAAGGGCAAGAATTGATTCGCTATACTACAGTGACTGGACGATTAATGAGTTAGTTACATTACGTTCGTAGTATGAAATTTAGCAGTAAGTGAATCGCCAAAGATAGCAGAATGGGCGACTGTAAAGGCTAATGTCTGGCATTATGCTGTCAAATGTTTTTAACAATTGTTGAGTTTTCATATTTTAAAAGCATTACTTCAAAAGTCTCTCTTGAATGCCTATGTGATCTTTCACTCAAATTAAGTGCTCAGCTACAGTATTTTTTATGAATAGTCCACCTTACATTAAATATTAATTTATAATCCATTTAAGAGGGTCTATCACAATGTTTCCCAAACTTCTTTGCACTACTGCCATCCTTTTTAGACCAAATATTTCATCAGTGCTCCCTCCCCTATCACAGTAGGCTATACGAATACTGTATACCAGTATGTGCAGTAGGTGTACTTTATCTAGTGACCCACTGTGTACAGTGACCAACATAGCATTTCTTTTGGCACCAAAAATATACTTCTACATTGGTTTCAATAGTAACGCTAAAGCTGGATAAATTCACAATTTTTCGTAATTTAAAATGAGAAAAAGGTTTCCTTGCTCAATTTCTTTGATTGGAAAAAAAAGTAACGCTTCAGAAACATTTTCCTGCCGTTGGTACGTCATGCAATTCCATGCTTTTGCGATACTTTTACCACCGAGCAAGGTGGCTGAGTTTTTTTAGTACAAATTTGCAAAATTCCCCACGTTGTCCGTGTACAAACTTTCAAAATTCTCTAGGTTTTTCAAGTACAAAATTGCAAAATTTCCCCATTTTAAAAAAAATTTCGTGCAATTTTTAAAAATATATTTTCCAGTGTCAATTTCCTTGTTAAATTGTCATTGGTCAGGGAATTTTTTTTGCAAAACCTTGAAAAGTCAGAGAAGCTGAAATAAGCCATTCTTCCTTGACTTTTCCCTGAATTTTCCAGACAGGAACTAAAATACTATGTTACTTATTGTTGGTGTATTCTATTCATAAAAGTTTATTTTAATCTACAGTAATTCATTTTTTTGAAAAGAGAAAAAACGGTACTGTACATCGTTCAAAATCACTATGCTGTTCTGCCGACATGCTAGCGCCACCTAGCGTGATCATTTTCTCATTAAAGAGGCTTGGCTGCACAGGCAACTGCGTCTCTAGAGACGTTCAAACAAGTGTGACGTAAACCCCATTAACCACCAATCGAAGCAATTGACACATCTACCTCTCTACTACGCAAGCTGCCATCGGCCATTTTAGCCTTTGGATTGTGAATAAACGCAGGCGAATCCATTTAAGTTGAAGAGAGAAGTTCGCTGACCTCATCATCCCGAGAGAAAAAAAACTAAACATGTGCGGTATATATAAGTACAGAAGAAAGATGCTGGCCACTTCCCTGTCGTATTTAGTTAGCTTTGGAAGTTCGTCGAAGGTGGACGGTAAGAGAACGCGGGAACGTATTTTGGAACATTTGTCGGCCGTGTTGAGTAATTAATTCCTGGTAAGATACTTTTTTTTTCTTTCATAAATTAACGCACTACTTTTGATGAAGAGGCCAAAGATCAGCTGATTATCCAATTAATGTTTGATTAGGTGAAGTGCATAAATTTACACATTTTGTAAAGTTATCATATCCTATCCTTTAAATGACTATCAATTCCCAGCTTGAGAAGACATCTTGTTCACCACGAAGAAATCCAAAATTTAAAACTTGCATCTTAATTTAAAAATGAACATACTGTATGTTAACCGAGAAATTGCGTTGAATTAATTTGCACAGTGATGTGTAATACGACGAATGTCCCGTGCATACTATAGCACGCCGGTGGTGATATAACAATAAACTTATTTGTAAGCATGTGCTCTGAAGTGTTTGTAATTTCATTGAGCACATGCTTAAAAATAAGTTTAGTGTTTTATCACCGGCGTGCTAGTAAAAAATCAGGGGTGTTTGGGGAACTTTTGAGTCAAGGAAACTTACTGAAATTTGGAGATGATTGAAGTTGTAAAGGTATTAATCTCTTGCAATAGGGCTTATTTGCTCAACATGTTTATATACTTTCGAACTTGTAAAAATTAGGACAGACAAATTGAGAAAAAAGTTTTCATTATGACACATTGCAATATGTTACCAATATTTGGCGATTCTTGCAAATGCAACACAAGTTTTAGCATGCAGAGTTGTTATAGGTACTGTATTTAAAACCGAGCATCGTCTTTCTTTCTCTCTTTATTATATGAAATATAAAATTACCTGCAATTTTTTTACAGTGTCTTTAAAGACAATGAAGGTGAGATTAAACGTGACGCAATATATTTCACTTTGGCGTTTGAATTGATAATTAGTCAACTATGTTACGTAAAACTATGTGATTTTGTATGTGTCCACGTCACAGTTTTTGCATTCTACCAGAACTAAGCTTATTGTTTACTGTAACCAATTTCAAATCCATTCTAGCAAATCTCGAAATCTTAAAGATTATACTGTACATGTACATGTATACGAAAAATAATGTTGAAAGGAAAAGAAAATCTATAAATAGCCAATACAAATTATGCTCATCAAAGATGTTTCGAAATGTTAAAAATTTGGTAGTTATGGCGGAAGAACCGGTCTGATTCCAATTTCACCAACTTTTGCTTCTTGAAAATTCAGCGTGGAATTATATGGGAAATAATTACAAAGGATTGTGTAAAGCTCGTCTAATTGTAATGATCCAAGCGAGCGATAGCGTTTGACCTTCGCCCGTACGTTTTATTGCTTTTTCTATAAATGAATTTGGAATGAAACGATGCTTCCAATGTGTGGCGTGATTTGTTTTAAAATAATTAATTTTTGCAGCGCAGTTTCTGTGCGTGTTGTGCGTGACCTTCCTTAGCTCTGCCCTGATCCCATCATCATCCGATATCATGGTACCTTCCCTCATTGGCAAGTTGAGGCCCTTACTTAGTTTGAGGAGACCCTTCGCAGCCACCCAGCCCGCTCCCCTCACTCTGTACAACCTGGGTAAGAGAATTTTTTAAGAAAATTCGGGAAATTGGAAGAATGAAGTCGCCGAAGTCTTGACAATGATTTTTTTGGGATTTCGATTTTTGGTGATGGGACTGGGACTGGTATCTGCACGGCATGTTGTGCTGCAACCATTCGATTGATCTTCTGGTGGGCAATTTGGTTTAGGTATCATCCCAAGTTTTCTCACAATATCGTTCATTTTCAGTTTTTAATAAATGTCGTTAATGCATTAGATATTGATCTTGCGTGATATGTGTTCGGAGTTTAATTATCTCTGTACTACTCTCGATGATGCAACGAACGTGTTCAATTATTTTTGATGAGCCCATATTAGGTTTTTATAAGTGCTTAAGTAGAAATCAATCTAAGCTCAAAAACTTTATTAACCATAAATAAAAAAGGTGTTAGAACTTTTAGCCATGAAATACTGTACGTGTAGTTGAGAGAGCAGGCACATGGCGGAAGGACAGTTCACGTTCTGTCAATGCTATCCATCCCATTGAGGTAATGAAAATGTGACAACCCAATAAATCATAAACCAAGAAACGGGAAGTTTTAGGAACTTTTTTTACCTATTGATCCAACATCTGCTTGGCTAGGTCTGTTCTGGAATAGAATACATGTACTGTATATAAATTTAATTTAACTTTAACAAAGTGATGTAAGATGCCAAGATTTCTAAAAGCTTCTGTCAAAGCAATGAGCTTTTCATAGAGAGTCAGGAGAGTATACCTGCATGGTGTACCTCAAGTTTAGTCACCAATTTGGTGATATAACCCCCCTCGCTTTTCCCGCAGCAGACTAGGGCCAGACTAGTTTTGAGGTTTTTTTAGTGGCCTACTGATTCATCATCGTCCCATTTCCGATTTGTTCAAGAGTCCCGGTTGTTGAGGGTCACCGAACTTCAGTAAAAAAACGAAAATCACGGTTAAGGAACTGTTTTGGCCCAGTTTTATGTATTTAGGTTACATAGCGAATGATGATGGATGACGGCGAAGTAAATTTAAAAGTTTATACGAATAAAAAATGTGGGACAATTGGTCATTGCGTAACCTGTTATGTCACGTCTAGTAATTTCCTATTGTCATGAATGAGTTTCCCCAATTACACTGTAGATAAATTGTATCAATGAAGCCAGATCCCCAAACGCGGATGAATGATTAGGCGTACATGTACTTTGTTTTGTTTTTTAAAGTTGCAGTTTGTACCATGAGTACCATGAAGATTGCCTTGATTGGCCAGAGCGCATTTTGCTGCGAGGTCTACAAAGCACTGCGAAGAGATGGACACGAGGTTGCTGGAGTGTTCACTGTGCCTGATGTAAACGAGCGGGAAGAACCCGTTGGTCAGTACCTTCTAACCAATATTGTTTTTTCTACGAATGACCGACACCGGTTTCCAGACAGTGCGCAAAAAAGTGTGAACATCTTCAATTCGTGATCATTGACCGATCTAAGTTCTTAAATTTTAAGTTTACTCCCACACCATAGAAGAACGCTAGCCAGCTAGGGGCTAAATGATCATTTATTTATTTTTAAATGTTTTGAATAATGAAACAATTTTCTTAATAACCATGCATTTAACTTTTCTGAAGAAAAAAAAAATGTCCACAAAAAAAACCTACATTTTATCCAAAATTCGTGATCATTGACCGATACAAGAACGCTAGCCAGAGGCTAAATGTTTATTTTTTAAATGTTTTGAAATATTTTGAATAGCGAAACAATTTTCCTAAAAACCATATACTGTAACTTTTCTGAAAAAAAGCTAAATTGTCCGAAAATGCGATTTTTCCAAAAGATGGGGAGTTTTAAATGTAACAAAATTTGGTGGTATTATTTTTGTAATTATATTTGTTTCAATGTCACGGCTGTCCATGTTTTACTTTATCCGTACTTTAAACTTGTTCGTTTCAAGAAATCTAAAACTAAATTTGTTAACCGTATCAAATGGCGACATCTTATAATAAATTGCCAGATGATTGTTAACGTAATATAATTCGGATGGCACCTCATAAAACGTGCCGAACGAGGTTTTGCAGCTTGATGTTAAGTTGAGAGAGCATTATCACAACGCACATGTGGAATTATCAGAGGTTTGGTGTCTCCAAGGTCGTCCATTTCTAAACTCCTGCTGAATAAATTCCCTTTTCCAAGGACATTTCCTTAATATGCAATTTGAAGAATTCTTATCAGTAATTAATTTTCAGCGCGGCCTCACTTTGGTTTATGCTGGAGTTATCTCTAATTTTAGCATCGTAATGAACTCTTCTGCGCATAGATTTAATAGATTTTCAATGATATTCAATTACAATCCAGCATCACGTTTGATAACTCTCGGAAACCTTGTAATTTGATCGAATTAGGTTAGAAATGATGACTGTGCGTGCCAAAGTCGGTGGACACGCCTCCTCGTCCAGGTCATTCGGCAAGGTCATCTCTTTTAAAGTGCGTCCTGGAAAGGCACGTAAAAAGTTGAAAGGCGTGATACTTTCCTAAACCTACAGTGTATTAAGTTTAAAGATAACGCATTAATCGAGGAAGTTGTACCTTACGTAATGTGATTGTACTAAGCTGATCTTGTCGGAAGTAGGAAATGGGGATGAGTGGATTACCTGACACGTACACTCTTGGTTAATTCTGTCTTCTCCCCAAAATAAACTGGCAAATGAATGCTCATGTAGAAAAAGCAACATGTGCAATAAGAAAAATTTCTGTCTTCTCCTCAAAATAAACTGTCAAATGCAGCAAAATGCTCCTGTAGAAAAGCAACATGTGCAATAAGTAAATTGCTTATTTTGCGAAGAGTTAGTTCTCTAGAATGGACTTTTTGTCGATTTTATTGGCCAAAAAGCAGATTGTGAGGTCTTTCGCAGTCAAAAATCTCGGAAATTTGTTCAGTAGAATGTGTGAGATTAAAATTGATTACAAATTCATTTTTATATTGCTTTGCCAATAACAGCAACTGCTGCCGCCTCTGACGGCGTTCCCGTGTTCAAATTCAAGCAATGGAGACTAAAAGGTCAAGCGCTTCCTGCTGTGGTCGACCAATACAAAGGTGTGGGGGCCAATTTGAACGTGTTGGCATTTTGCACACAATTCATACCCATGGAGATCATCAACTATCCCAAGCATCAGTCCATTGTCTATCATCCGTCCATTCTTCCTCGACACCGTGGCGCCTCTGCCATCAATTGGACGCTGATCGAAGGCGACGCCAAAGCTGGATTCACTGTGTTTTGGGCTGACGACGGATTGGACACGGGACCGATCTTGTTGATCAAAGACACAGACGTGGATCCTAATGACACAGTAGACACCCTGTACAACAGATTTATGTTCCCGGAAGGAATCAAGAGCCTGGTAAATATTAATTAAGTAAAGACTATTCGAAACTTCAGAAAGAGTTAATTTGCCTCATTTGGCATGGCAAACAATGCTGTTGTTTCAGGTGTGGAATTTGGAGGTTTTTAATTCAGTTGCAAACACAGTCGTGTGCGATTCTCTTAGCATATCAATTATCGTACATTTAATTCAGCCACGTGTGGCGAAGTCCATTAGCACTTTTAGCATTTGAATAGATAATGTGTTGTTGTGACTAGGCAAAGGCCATCATCATCTCTGAAGAATTTTTGTTCGATTTATTTCTAGGCTGAAGCAGTCAACCTGATTGCTACTGGTAAGGCACCCAGAATTGAGCAACCCAAAGATGGCGCCACTTACGACCCCATGCTTAACAAAAAAGATTTATGCAAAATTGATTGGGGATGCCCAGCAGAATCCATCCACAACTTCATTAGAGGCTTGGACAAGGTTCCAGGCGCATGGACAGTTATAGATGACCGGGTAAGTTGGGATGGAGCTGTATGATGGATAATTCCTTCAGATATCGAAAGTGAAAATTTGATATATTCTTTATTTTGTACTACGTTTGTAGGAAGTTAAACTCTTTGGATCCAAAGTGTGGACTGAACCCATACCAACAGGAATCGAGGTGGATGTGGAAGGCAATGCCGCGAAGGCAGTCGTTCACAAGGATGGACTCGTATTTCTCGGAAGTGATGGAAAAGCGGTTAGTAGGTCGTAGTCGCTCAGGATATGGTGAAAATACATTGACAAAACTAGATCAACGTGTTTTCTCCTTAGATTGTTGTAAAGCAGCTGACATTCTTAGATGATGGACGAATGATAAGTGCGGCAAAATACGGCCAAGATGACACTGCTTCATCCAATGGAAATTTGGAACTGAATGATGAAGAAAAGTTAATGGTGGATACTCTCAGAGTAAGCATCATAGACAGTTGGTTCCCAGAGCAAAGTTGGAGCGGGAAGTTTTAATTTGCTAATGACATCTTTTTTCAGGAAATTTGGAGTGGAATTTTGAAAAAGGAAATTGATGACATGTCAGATTTCTTTAAATTGGGAGGAGGTTCCATGGATGTTACAAGGTATTTGGAAATATTCTACCTTGGTGTTTTCAGTTTTTTGTGTTGGACGGTATATTTCAATTAAATTGGAAAATTGTGTGTCCGAATAATGGAAACTCTGGATAAACCCCAAAAATGTAAGAATTACATGATGTTCATGTCAATTTGTTGATTGCATTTCCTAAGAAATATCATCACAGATATACGTATACGAATTGATTACAGTTAAAAATACTAACGTTTTAGAATAACTTAGTTATTTTCTTATTGTGGAAATGTATCTGGTGTATTTTTTTTAATTTTTAAAAAAATTCATATCATCCCTATTCATTTATATTGCAATTTTGGTATGAAAACATCTTTTCTGACCTTGCTGTACTACTCGGAACTTTTTTAAAAAAAACGTCAACAATCTTACAGGTTAGTAGAAGAAGTCAAGGAAAAGTGCGAAATTGAACTGATCAACGATGATGTTTACATGGCGACACGTTTTGATGACTTCGCTTGCACAGCTGTGCTCAAAAAACGTGGTGGTTCCGAAATGGAATTCATATTCGACGCAGTGAAAATGCACGTCAATAATTTGGACATTAGTTTTGCCACTCAACTGTTCATTAATAATGAATTTGTAGACGGGGAGAATGGAAAGACTGCAAAAATCGTCAATCCAACGGACGAATCGGTACAAATTCGCAAAATAGTAATGTTCGATGATGTTTCCCACATTCTGTTATTTACTCTTTTTTTTCTTTCACGGGTAGGTTCTCTGTGAAGTTTCCCAGGCCTCTGTTGCTGACGTGGACCGTGCTGTTCGGTCAGCTAAGGTGACATCTTTAGGCTTTTCTCGAATCGTTTATCCCGTTATTAGCGCCGTTCTTATTGCTTGCTCCATTTTTTTTTAAAGATGGCGTTTGAGGAGGGCGAGTGGTGCAAGATGAATGCCAGAGACCGTGGTCGCATTCTCTACAGGTCAGTTTAATTTCAAAAAATGTTGGCTTGAAATGACACATTTTCGAGTTTTATAAACCTATCAAATGGCACAGGCTGGCTGATTTAATGGATGAACATAAGGAGGAATTAGCAACCATCGAAAGCATAGATTCAGGCGCAGTTTACACACTTGCTCTGAAGACTCACATAGGCATGTCCATCGAAACGTTTCGCTATTTTGCCGGATGGTGTGACAAAATCCAGGGTCTGACCATACCCATCAATAATGCAAGGCCGAATAGGAATTTGTCTTTCACAAAAAGAGAACCAATCGGGTCAGTTCTTGCACTTCAGGGTGATATGCAAAAGACATTTAGTTGCAATAACTATGCACCTTTTTTAATACTTTTTGTATGCCTTTTATTGCTTATAGAGTTTGTGGAATTATAACACCTTGGAATTACCCCCTTATGATGGTGGCGTGGAAAATGGCCGCATGTTTAGCAGCGGGAAACACAGTGGTGCTGAAACCCGCCCAAGTTTGTCCTTTGACTGCTCTTAAACTGGCAGAGTTGACAGTGAAAGCAGGGTTTCCTGCAGGCGTCATTAACATTTTGCCCGGAAGTGGTAAGTTGAAAAAATATTGCCAAGCTGTGCCCTTTTTCAGTTTTTTTTAATGAAATTTGCCCTGTTAACTGTACAGGAAGCGTCTGCGGACAGGCAATTGCTGACCACCCAGTGATACGAAAGCTAGGTTTCACAGGCTCAACAGAGATCGGAAAGGTTATTATGAAAAGGTGAGCTGAACACCAATGGTTGAGAAAAGTGTTCACGGGACCATTGTTTGCATGTGTGCCGCCTTTGTGCATGCTTTATGCAAATCGACCAAAATGACGCCCTTTTGATTAGTCGCTCTTGTGTAGACTAACACGCACACCTGCACACGGCATATATGGCAGCCCTGGCTGCTGAAATGCATTTCTTTTCATATTTAGTTATCGACTTCATTTTTCAGTTGTGCTGAAAATATAAAAAAAGTTTCCCTGGAATTGGGAGGCAAATCGCCGCTCATCATTTTTGCAGACTGCGATTTGGACAAAGCAGTGAGGCAGGCATTGAGCAGTGTATTTTTCAATAAAGGAGAAAATTGCATTGCTGCTGGGCGCTTGTTTGTGGAGGAGAGCATCCATGAAGAGTTTGTGAAACGAGTGGTCAGTTATTTTTTTTTGCCATTGCGTGAAAATGGCGAGTGATGAGTGATGATAAAGGCATATTAATGAGAAATATTTACGATCGTTTAAGGTTGAAGAGACTAAAAAAATGGTTATTGGTGACCCACTCGACCGTGGAACGGCCCATGGTCCACAAAACCACAGGCAAGCAAATATTACCACTTACAAGTCCATTGTTTGCGTTAATTTATAAACATAGTTTCACGAGAATTCACTTTTAGAGTGAAAACAGCTTTGCGTCGGGTGCATTTGAAATAGTGAGTTTTTAAACTTTTCAGGGCCCATTTTGACAAGTTAATTCAATACATTGAGGCCAGTATAAAAGAAGGAGCCAAATTAATTTATGGCGGTAAGCAAGTCGAGCGCCCAGGATTGTTCCTCGAGCCGACAATTTTCACAGATGTTGCCGATGGCACGTTTGCTGCCACTGAAGAGTCATTCGGACCCATCATGTGCATCTCAAAATTTCCCAATGGGTAAGCATGTTTCTGTAGACAAATAATAAGTTTGAAAATATCTTTACAGGACAGATTATTTGTTGAATTAAAACCGGAAAATATCTTGAATTTGTTTGCTTTTTAAAAAGTACATTTTTTGACTTAACAAGAATATTTTCAATTATTCATTAGTAAGAAAAAAAATGTAAATGTAAATGTAAATGTAAAAAAAAATTAAGCACTAGAAATTGGTCAGTTTGATGAAACTCTGCAGGAATAAAATATTCATTGAAGCTTAATATAATTTAGAATTTTTTTTATCAGTTAAAATTATATTCAATCCTAGGGAAAATAATTTTCTGACTTCTAGTTCTGAACGGTTGCTTTTACTAAAGCCTGCATTTGCATTTGCTAAATTTTATTGCTGCAATCTTAATTTGTGAAAACTGCGTTATTTTTTTTAAAATTCGTACGAACTGAAAACAAAAATGGTTTTTATTCTCTATCTATCTAAGAACCATATCATGTCAATATATGAAAGTAGTTCATGATTCTTACAAATTGCAATAACATTTCAATGTATGCCTCATTACAGCGATGTTGATGATGTTCTTCGACGAGCAAATGCAACAGAATATGGCCTTGCCTCTGGTGTATTCACTCGTGACATCAACAAGGCCTTGTATGTGAGCGAGAAATTAGAAGCTGGGACCGTGTTTGTGAATACCTATAATAAAACAGATGTTGCAGCGCCATTTGGAGGGTGCAAGCAGTCTGGATTTGGAAAGGATTTGGGCCAGGAAGCGCTCAACGAATACACAAAAACAAAAGTCATCACCGTTGAATACTAAGTAGCCCTAGTGAGGGCAAGGGGCCAAAATCTCTTTTTAAACAGCTATTGATCCTTATTGGGTTTTTTTTTGTGCAATTTTAAATTGCGGACGTTACGATTGCACAGATGATGTTATCAAATGATCTGTTTTTAGGAACGTTATTGAATGTACAGCAACTGTCAAAATATTTGGACAATAAAATGTCATTAATGTGCTAATACGCTCATGTTAGTCACAGGCTGGCATGTACTCCCACATTAAGGGGCGGAGCTACATCTGCGACAAACGTAGGAGGGTGGGTGTGGCTAGTGTGGCAGTATATTAGAGTAGCTGCCTGTCTCCCCCGCCATACTTAAATGGACTTCTGGTTGCTATTGACTTTTTCCAGAATCCACAGTTTCCAGACTCTTTAGTTGCAATCTTGGCGACATTTTGGCTCGTGCCGAAGCTAGAAAATGGCGCGTTCGTAGATTTTCCCTGGGAAAGATTGCAAGGACTCAAAGATAGATTTAAGAAAATCTTCGATTCATGTTTAGCAGCTTTCCAGCAGAGTAGTATTCGAAAAGTGTGCCTGCAGACGTCATCCGTAGGCCTTCACAGAACGTTCCATCTGGGATAAAACGGAAGGAACGTCGAAATGAAAAATGATGAAAATAAGGTATTTGCGTTTGCCTTCTTTAATCCTTAGAATGCTCGAGTATGTTGTCAGTTGTCACGAGATAATTGACGCTCTGAAATGATGTGTCGCTAGTCTGATGGGACTGCAATGCAGGGTTCTTATTGCAGCGAACCTTTTGGATTACCCTGAATTTTGTTTTAAAGCATGATTTTTTTTATATAATTTCGTAAAAAAATATTTGGCGGTCATAATTGAAACTTGTTTCAACAATACTAATTTATCGAATTTATGTTTTTGTATATTTTTCTCTCCAAAAAAATTGTTTACTTTATGGGATATGTAATTGCCAGATTCGACATTTTTTCTTAAAATTATTACCAGATTATGTGTTAAATAAAGATACTCAAAAATATTGGAAGAATCTTGACATTTGTACATTAATGATTACGTGGTGGTGCACATATCGTTTGCTGATATTGAAGTGGTCAGAGTTGAAATTTATTTCGAGTTTGAGGTCCGAGGAAGGTCTCCAGTTGTACTTTTCAGTGGAGCTAGTTCAACTTTTTAGAATAGTTGGTGCACTAGATTTGAATTGCCAAGAAGATCTAAAATAATTACTTTTACTTTATACACGAATATTTACATTTGTCCTTCTTTCGATGTATAAAAGTATTTTTTTCTTTTCATTCCTTTTCCAGGAATGTTAGAATTGCGGTCATTTGAGCTCCTTATTTGACCTTGGTGAACCCATCTGCCGAAAATGTCTGGCCCAAGTCGTCCAACTGACATTTCTGGCTTGGCCCCTTCAGGGGAGAATGCTGCCCCTGAGAATGGCAGAGATGATATGGCTCCATCCTCCTTAAATCGCCCTTCCGGAACAACTTCCACTGGTCAAGTATCTGGCAATACTGCCCGCAGCTTGGACACTGACCGTTTGGCTCAACTGTTCTGGAAGGCCAAACACGCCACGGTCACTTACTGCTTCGTATTTTGGGGCTTTGGAATGTGCGTTGCATTTTTAGGACCAACGCTGAGAGACCTGGGGTGCAAAACTGGGAGCAATACAAAAACAATGAGCTGGATCTTTTTTGCGCAGGCACTATTCATACTCATTGGTTCGGCCACTGCGGAATTCGTCATCCAAAGGTCTTATTTTCGTTTGCTACTTTAAAAATAAGTCCCAAAATGCCATGGACAGTTTTGTCCACCCCTGATGGTGGGCTTCCCTTTATAACGTGTTTGCAGTGTTTGCTCTCTAATGGCGTTTTGCCAACACGCAAGGGGAGGGGGAGAAAGTCTACCAGCTGGACATTATGTTTGGAAATTACACACATGATTTCAATCACATCTAGGATATGAAATTTACTTATTTTAATTTTAAATACTTTCAATTTTGAGTAATAGGGGCCTCAGTTGGTCATTACACATTCTGTAGTGTGAAAAATCGGCACAAATGGAAGCACTCGATTTTTAATGTGCGTGTAGTCAGTTGAATTATCTAAAGTAAAGCTTTTGAATTTCTTTCACCAGGATTTCGGTGAATCTAGTAATGTTTTTATCGACGGTAATGATGTCGTTGACCCTTGCCCTCATTCCTCTGTGCAACCTCATTGGTTTCCTGGCATTGTTGATGGCGGTGATGGGCTATTTCATGGGAATGATTGACAGTATTTGCAACCTTTCAATGATTGGACTTTATGGCAAATTAGTGTCGCCATTCTTACAGGTAGTGCTTCAATGTGACATTGCTCGATCATTTTTTTAAAAAAATTATTTCAAACTGTTGAAGTTCTTTCCTCATTTTTTGTTTAGATGTTACACTTTTTCTATGGGTTGGGTGCCTTTGTAAGCCCCATGGTTGCAGAACCGTTTTTGTTGAACGAAAATTGCAACCTGTTCCTCAATGACACGTCAGACTATGGACCAAGTGTTGAAAACGTCACCCTGCCAGCAAAAACCTTGGAGGAAGCTCAGGAATTGACCCACGTGGACTATGCATTTTGGATTATGTCACTTTTGCAGGTAATAAGCGTTTAATACTATGAGAAGTTAGGACAATAGATTGGCTCGGTTTTATTCATGTATTTCAAACCTTTTGTTTATCAAATATTTAATACTTCTGGTCTAAGATTGCTTTACGCTAACTTCATTTTTTCAGATTCCTGTGATTGCCTTGGTTACATCTCTGGCTTTTAGACACACGCTATTCGATTCACCATCTCATGCTAATGATATCAGTGTCCCGAATAAATCCAAGGATGAATACGAAAATGTGGGAATTGGCGAGTAACTGTATTTGGAACTGAATGGGAAGATTCCACTACAAAGCATTCATTTGTATTAGCCAGAATTCTTTTTGCTTTTTTATTTATGCGGCGTTCATTACAGGAACAACCAAAATGGCATCGAATTCGTTGGTTTCTCCCATGGTTGATGAACACCCCCCAGCTACTCAGCTTCAAGTGTATTCGGTGACAATTTTGTCTGCCTTTTTATTGTTTCTGTATGATGGCATGCAGGTGAGAATGCATTTCGTTTCTAAAAAAATCGTTCCAATTAATTGCAACGAATTTCTTGTTTTTAATATTAAACCAATTTTTTTTATCAAAAACAAGGCCACTTATGGCGGCTACATTTATTCATATGCTGTGGAAAATTTTAAAGATATGTCGTCTTCAGAAGCTGCCTACTTGAACGCCTATTTTTGGGTAATGACAGTATTTTAAATAATTCGTCTTTTACAACGTTGATTCAGTTTATAAAGATGCCCTTACAATAACGTTAGAAAAAGTTTTTGGAATGGATTCGTTTTTCACAGTACAAATTACCGAAATGGTATAAAATGTTTCATGAACAGAACCAATGAATTACAAATTGATTTTGATTATTTTTAAGGGTACATTTGCTCTCGGTCGCCTCTTCTCTATTATAATTGCCACGAAACTAAGTCCAGCCATAATGCTCCTTAGCAACATTGTGAGTAGGAAAAAACTTAATGCACAAACTATCACATATGTTCTTGTTTGAAAATTTGCGGATAAAATTTGTTTTCAGAGCGGCTGTACTTTGGCCATGGTTGTTATGATGGTTTGGTATACAAGCAGGACCGCTCTCTACATCGGAACTTGCATTTTTGGAGCATTTCTCAGTAGCGTTTATCCTACCACAATATCACTGGCAGAAGAGCTTTTCAGAGTGACCCGTAAGTTTGTTCATTATTATTTCTACATTTATGGATTGATTTTTTGTTTTTAAGCAAATTAAGGACTAGATTACGATTTTTGTCCATTTCACATTGTAGCTAGACTCACCAGTATCATCGTTGTTGGTGCAGCAGCTGGAGAGATGTTATTTCCTGTCATTATCGGTCACGTATGTTTTATATTATTTGTTGGTGTTCCCATTGATACTTATTTTAAAAATGTCGTCAAAGACGGTAAAATTCTCATCTCTTTAATTGTCTTTAATTCAGAAATTTGATCTGGACCCTATGTTTTTCCTGAAAATGGGATTGGACATCACCGTGATTTCGTTCGTCGTCTTCTTTATAATTTGGGTGATTGGAAGTAAAATTAGGCAAACTGAAGGTGCGTGCACAATTTTTTTTTCTATATCTTTTTTTTTTTGTTCTTCAAGAATGTTCTTCTTGAAGTTTTCTAGTTTAAAAAATATTTTATATTCTGGCTACAAATATTTACTTTATTTTAAAATATTTAATTGAGGAAACTGTTCAAATTGTTCCATCATAGACATTAATTTCGACTGATTTTTTGTGATTTGGTTACTAACAGGCGAGCCTGGTTTCATGGGAGCTGTGATGTCATTAATGCCAATTCGAATCAGAGTAGCAGAGGGAGCCAGTGAAGAAACTGGGCTGGTCAGTCGGCATGTCAAGTATTATTCCCGAATGAGAAACACGTCTGAGAGTAATGATGGCGATGCTGACCAAGAAGTGAACAACGGAGAGGCCATTGAAATAAACCACGATGACTTCAGAAAGCAATAAAGAAGTACGAAGGCGAGCCAAAGAGATGAATCTTACTGCAATTGCCCAGGTAATGAAAAGCATTTAACTGCATTTTCAAATGTTTCTAAGATTTTGCCAAGTTTATCAATTTGGCAATATTCGCAGAACTGCTTGAGGAACTTCAAGCTACATTAAATGGTCAAAATCAGTCCAGTTAAATAAGCCAAAAGAAATGTGTACAAGACAAAAATGGTCAGTTGACTGAGTATTTTTATTTTCTTATAATGTTTATGATGGGCTATACAAACACAAAAATTAGATGCTTGAATTGGCTTTTCAGAAGACAAATTCTGGCAGATGATACAGCAAACCTATTCGTAAATACATATTATAGACTATATAGGCATGCCAGTGTTCATCACATCATGCCTAATCATACTTAATGCTTCCAAATTAAAGCTAGTCAAATTTGCAGGTATTTGACTCGAAATACGGTTCTGTTTTTGATAATTAAAGTCTATCTATTGGAGCATATTTGATTTTATGCCTTTGTAATGATAATTTAAGATATCAATAATATATCAGTTCATGAGGCTGTCATGATATAACCTCTGAACGTAATTAGTCATAAGGCGTTCTGGCATAGTGTTTGAAGTTCGAGATTGCTGTAGACGCTTCTCTTTAGCTCTGTCTGTTTTATATTTCTAACAAATATACTACGTCAATGGGACCATCATGCTTGAATAGATTATTAATTATTAGGGAATAAGAGCCAAATTCAATGGCATATATAAATATATATACTATATAGATTCTGTAATATATAAATGTGGATGAATGAGCAAATGTAGTTTATTGTTTACTATTAAGTTCAGGCCAGTTCTGATCATTTGCCTGGAAACAGGAAATGTGATGAAAATTGTACAAGCTGGCAAACTTTAACATTTACAAACATTTGGACCTCATCAGAGCAAACTTCCTATATTTGAAGCGCTATTTCCAAAATTTGGCAGAACATTAGGGGGACTTGGGGGCTGTTTTTACGGTTAAAACTTCAAGTTTCAAATAAAAACCTCAAAGTGGACAAGGGTCAAGATGATTTCTTTCATTTGTTAGTTGTATCTTGCTTGGCACAGTGCTATATAGTGCGCGGCATTTCATTATTTTATGGAGAAAAAAAACTTTGGTGATATGTGCCAAAAAGCAACAAAAAAAGTGCTTCAATGGAAATAACTGTATGATGAGAAGAAAAATGTTCCATTTTGCTATTAATGATGATGGAGGTTTTTCACAAAAGTTGAGACGTATTCTGCTCACACGACCAGTCTAAATCTGAAGTCTTTGGGCGAATTGTATTAGGAATTAACTGACCCATGAATACATTAATTCCTGGAGGGAAAACCATGTTCAAGATACGAACAAGTCCCAGAAAATGTTTGTAAGTTGAAGGGGCGACTGACGACTGTACTTTAACTCCTAGTGTTCATTGTAATGCCAACCAGTGCTGATTACTACTCAACTTTTGTGTTTTCGCCTCGCTAGGCCTTCCTCTTTATATACTGTACACAAACCCGTACTTCTTAAATATGTGCCAATGTTTATAATGTTATTTAACATTTAGCACCATTTAGGGGAATGAATATATGTATGCTCGTCAAAGTCATTGCGCATTTCCCCATTTGACGTGAATTGACATTTATAGTGCGGTTATTTGTCTATGGAAGCTCTACCATTGTTGTTTTTTTACATAAACTCTTTAATGCTTGATTATGCAGCTAGGGACCAATTTGATGTTTCCAATGGGTGTTGTTCGTGTACATCTTGGATACATTCCCAGAAAATATTTTATGTAGATCGACTCATTTCAATGGATTCTATTTTTACTGTATACGTCAAGTCTGTAATTATTTATTTTTTAGCATTTCTCGCCTTGCTTTGAAATGTGCACTGCATTAAAACTTTCTTGTTTCATTGTTAATTACAAAATATGACAACTAATATAAAACGGTTTTTAAAAACAGGCTTCGATAAGGTACATGTAGATGAATGTGCTATACCACCATCGGTTCATAAAATCATGAGTACAAATTTTGATACGATGATATTATAGTTTAAAATATAATGAAATTAAGTGTCAGACATCTCTGATTGGTTACCCGAATTCGTGGAACTAATCCGAGAACTGGAGCAAATTCCCTAAGCAAACTGAAAATAGGATAATTTTTTTAAACAGTCTGATTACTCACTTGTGGTGATTAAATTGTTTAATACAATTTACAGTGTATTGTGTTTTCACACTTTTCTCAGTTACATGTACAGTACATGTATGCTCGAATTCACTGTTTAATAAATGCAATTATTTTAGTTCCAAATAATTGAATAACCCAAATTTAGCTTCAAAATTATGCTTTCAATTCCGCCGAAAATGACTATAGTTTGTCTTATGGTCACTATCTTGATGCCGGGAGGTTTTAATTTATAACTCATAAAATATGCTGACAGTATGAGAATACAATGTTACTTTTGCTGAGGTTTTTAAATAACTTATTGAGTGTAAACGATTGAAAACTTGCCATTATTGTACATGCACATTGCACCGTATATCGCAAAATCAAAAATAAAAAAAAACAACCAATTTTTCGATGGAACAGTGTCAACCTTTTGGGGATAGAAATACATTTATCGATGTACAACTACGTAATATTTCTTGTAACAAAAGTGTTTTCAAAAAACAACTGATTGAAGGTTATCCATAAATTTGTGAGATCATCAACGAACTTGTAGTCGAATTAATGTAATTTCCGTGGTGACAATCTTTGTATTCAGCTTTGAAAGTATTATTTCCTTTGATATTTGAGGCATGCATGCACAGATATATTCGCGCACCACTGTATTTTTTAAACAAATAAATATTAATGTGTAATTTGGGGCATCTTGCCCGACAATATTGGTTTCTTTGTGTTCAAAGATGGACGACAAAGTTTTAAATTGGCTTCAAAAGCAAAGCTTCATGCTACAAGAACAACCGGTTAGCGCCATTTTCGATCAGGACTTTGCTAAAGTTACTGCACATTTGAGTAACATTCGCACGAGAGTTTAGTGAATTTATTTTGGATTTGAACTGCTTTATATTGGACAACTTCGTGCTATCGACAACTACTGTACACCTTGGACGAAATAAGCCGGATATTTAGAGCATAGAGGATTAAGTGATGCAAAGTTTTCGTGTTATTTGGACCTGAAGGACGTACTGTTGCGATATTTGCATGGTCATGTGAGTAATGATGCTAATAGTTTAGTCACAGTATATTGTGGTTTAGTTTAGTGGATAATCACCGCGCCGTGGCCTTATGGTGATTAAGGGTTGTCTCACAGAGACAGAGGTGGGTTGTCTGCAGGATTTTTGATAGGATCAGAAGACGCTCATGGCCGATTTAATATAGCAACTATCCAAGCATTCGCCTGGAGGAATTGTGGGAAACCATAAAAAACCCCAATCATTATCGAGGATAGCCGACCCGGGAATCGAACCTCTGTCTACCGAATGCAAGACGAGAATGGTAACCTTTAAGCCGCCTTGCACGGAATAAAAATGACCATTTGATTCCACATCTCTTACAGTATGTCGGATGACAGGCATACAGGTATGTCTTTTTGACAGTATCCTATCAAAAATGGGGATGCCTTAAATTCATCCGACATAATGTAAGAGATGCGAATCGAACCAAATGGGCATTTTTAGAAATTTTAGGAAGACGGTCATGGCCGATTTGATATAGGTACTATCCCAGCATTCGCCTGGATAAATTGTGGGAAACCATGAAAAACCACTTCCGAGGATAGCCTATCCGGGAATCGGACCTGGGTCTACCGAATCTAAGCCATTTTTCTCGGTATTCTTTACCGGTAGCCTATTCGGTAAACGTTGAAACATTTTTTTTTTGCCGATCTCGACGCTTGTAATATTCGTAATATCAAAAAAGCCTTCCCAAAAAAAAAAAAAAAAAAAAAATTGTTTTATTGGCATGACATAATTTCCCTCGAAGTCTTGAATAGTGACAAAAATAAAAACTGGTTCCCTTTGAACGTGAATACTATGGGCGTTGGAACACGACGAACACCATATTGACACAGTTGGGGTTGCAGGTAGAAAATTGAATGAATTACTAATGTTGGGAAAAAAAGTACCCCTGGCGGGACTCGAACCCGCAATCCCCGGTTTAGGAGACCGATGCCTTATCCATTAGGCCACAGGGGCGCGATGTATTTCGGGCTCGTTATTTTCTGTCATCATAATGACAACGCAAAATCATGGTATTACTTGGCATCATTTATTGAATGAACATGTAGGTAATTTTACATCAACGTTAGTTTCGAATACACACCAGTTTTCCTTTAAAAATGACTGCTTCAAAGGTCCAGTATGAAGGCTGGTAAAGTCGAGCCACGTACTACCTCTTCCACTGGTCCCCAATCGATCGCCAACGCAGCGCTAGGAAAGGAGACTTTCGACTACGGCGCTTCAACCTCTAGCCTTCTACTCCAGATTGCTTCATATTTTCATTAGCATTAATGGTTTTATCATCTACCGGAATCTAATTGAAATCCCGCATAGTTTCTATGATAAAATCTTTCATTTTCGTTTTGAAATTTCCATCTACTTCGAAAGAACGCAACGTACAGTTAGTAGGTTTCTGAGTGCTCACCGCACCGCAATCCGAGAGTCAATTTGGCGCCGACTTGAATTGGGACAATTGCGAGCTAACATGCATCAACGCATATACCAAGTTGTTTGTAGATGCGTGGAGTAATAACTTCTTGGCATGACTAATTTCTATTACTAATATTTTGAATTATTTATCGTACAACCTCCTAATGAACAGCGGCGCGTATCTCTTTGAGATAATATCGTTATGTGGAATATACCTTATATAGTTGTAATAAACTGAGGAACTAACTATACTTTTCGTATACTGTGGGACCTACACGCATCTTTTGAAAGTTTTATGTTTGTTCAACGCTAAAAATGTAATTCCTGTTTGAAAAGCAGTCGGTTGAAAGTTAAAAAGTCTCTCATTTTCAATTTTTTGTTGAGGTTGAGTTTCTAAAGCTATACAACCACACTGGAGGAACTTTTGGAGGAACACAGAGTAACATTTTTTTGCTAATTGCTGCCAGTGGTTTCCATAAGTTGTTTCACATAAGTTGTGCACATGATTTTGTTTTCAGAAATTGTTATCTTAACTATTTGCATAAGTTTATGTTTCCCGAAACAACTGGCAAAAAGTAACAACAGAAAGTTCCTTTATGTTTCTGCAAGTGTGGACATAGCTTAATGAATCACATGCAGTATAGTTGATTTGGAGTATGACAGTTCATAGTACTGGTTACGAGATGTACGAACTGTGCACGTACCAACCTGTTTAATTTGGTCACTTCGTGCTGCACACTTGGCCGACTGTTTTTTGACCCTTTCAGAAGTTATCTGTTGTTTGACCCTTCCAGAAGTTATCTGCCGTTACCACCCATGCGTTGATATAAACCATTTCAAATTTGCGATGCATTATTTATCGTCTAATTCAATTCGATACAATCGCAATCATTTTCAGCAATTTGTTTGCTTCCTTTGCCCAACACCTTTTAAATAGTAATTACGTTATTGACGAGGATTTTCAAAACATTAACTCTTCGGATAATCGGGTTAAACCAACGGAAGCGCGCTCGCATCATATCAATTAGTATTGAACTATCAGCCTAGCTGCATTTGAAAAAAAAAAAAGCTGATTAGCCTGGAACCCAATTCAAGATGGCGCCGACGTTTACGAAGACTCGTCGTAGCTGACGAGTACCAGGTCTACCAATTTCATAAAAAAGCTGTTTTGATATCACCGGTTTTCTTTATCAATTTCTCATTTCCATTTTAATCAATTTTATTAACTTCGAGGCGTCTTTCGAACCAATCTGGGATTCTTCAACCGAGGAGGGTAGCGTTGGGTGTAAGGTAATTTCCCCCACCCCACCCCTTCCTTTTTTTTTTTTCAATTTTCGCATGTTTTACGGATCGTATAATCCCGTATTATTTTTTTAGCTATCGCTTCCTGCGCCGCACTTTGAATTCATGAATGCATAATGAGCAAACAAGAGTCGATCGGGGGTGGGACCAGGGGTCTGTGGGTTTTGTACCAAAAGCTTCGGGATTGTATGGGAAGGCGGACGAGCACTTTAATTTCTATTTGAAAATGCTAGGAACTGGATTTTATTTATTTTTGTGCCCCATCCATTAGAGCGCTCTTTTCAGATTCAAATAACGCTCTCGTCTCGACGATTTCGCATTACAAAGTTTAATGAAAGTGAGCGTTTAAGAGGCAGAAATCGATGGCGATTTCCATTTTGGAGCTTGTTTTCGTCGGTTCGACTCGTGATTCTCGCCCAAACAAGGTTTGTTTGTTGCCGATTGAATTGGGAATAATCAAGAGAAAGATCTCAATTGGATTTGAAAGGGTGTGGAAAACGGATGAGGGGGTGGGCGACGAAGGAAGACGTTTCGACGGGGAATACAAATTAAACATTTTGATAACATTGCTATTTGCCAAGACGTCAAACCTTCCAGTCGGAAAAACGATGGTTTCTGGTCGCAGTTGACATCGCGGGTCGATCGAACTTCCTCTCTAATGAATTACCAGAGAATACACTACAGATAGCAGGATTTCAACATTTCGTTAAGGTCTACCGGTGGTCCGTACTCTGTACATGTTATGGAATTACTGTACTCTAAGATAGCTCATTTGCGAAAAAATTGAGGATAATACAAATAAACGCAATTGCGAATGCCACATTTTTCAGTTTTCGGCTCGTTGATTATAATGGAATTAAAGAATTAAATTTTAATTTCAAAGAAATTAGAGATCGATATTTGCCCGAGTAAATAAAGGAAGTTTTTAATTCCATCGAAATCAAATTGGAGACATTTACAACTCCTGCATGGTTGCTTCCTTTCGTTGTTTGAAAGTACATGTACAAAAATGTGGAAAATGCTTACGGTATAACAATTCTTTTCAGAGATTGGACTATAATCAATCCTCGTCTTGCAATCGGTAGACCCAGGTTCGAATCCCGGGTCGGCTATCCTCGATTGTGGTTTTTCATGGTTACCCACAATTCCTCCAGGCGAATGCTGGGATAGTTCCTATATTAAATCGGCCATGACCGTCTTCCCATTCCATCCCATCCTCGTGGGATAAAAAAAATACAAGGATAATGCAAATAAACGCAATTGCTAATGTCACGATTTTCAGTTTTCCGCGCGTCGATTATAAAGGAAATAAAAACTAAATTTTAATTTCAAAGAACCTAGAGATCGATACTTGCATTATAGTAAATAAAGGAAGTTTTTAATTCGATTGAAATCAAATTAGAGACATTTACAATTCCTGGTTGTTTCATTTCGTTGTTTGTTTAAGTACAAAAATGTGGAAAATGCTTAACAATTCTTATTAGAGATTTGACTACAATCCTCGTCTTGCATTCGGTTTACCCAGGTTCGATTCCCGGCTCGGCTATCCTCGATTGTGGTTTATCATGGTTACCCACAATTCCTCCAGGCGAATGCTGGGATCAGGCCTGGCTGGGATAGTTCCTATATTAAATCGGCAATGACCGTCTTCCCATCCCATCCTGGTCTTAAAAGTCCTGGTAATTACGGGTAAATTAATTAAATTGTGATGTTGCAATGGGATCCATCATGACCATACAGACTGCTTAGTCTGACTTAAATTGTATAGTGATCATCCTCCCCCCCCTGCCTCATGGTACTATGTACTGACTACAGGGTAAAGAATTGAATGATTCCCTCATTACGATTTCATGATCTCCGCATGGAAATTGGAATATTTAACTTCTAAAAACTATGTTTTAATTTCAAAGAACCTACAAATCGATATTTGCAACAGGTAAATTAAAAGAAAGTTTTTCATTCATTTGAATTCAACATAGAGAAATTTGCAATTCCTCTTTGTTCCCTTTCGTCGTTTGTATGTAGAAAGACGTGAGACATGTTTAAAAATTTTATTAGAGTTTACTGGACTACAATGATTCCCTCATTACCACGTGACGTTGTCAACTTCTAGTCACTCAATATTTAAATTGGACTATTTATCTTCGGGGCTTTGGGGGAAATTCGTGTCTTAGGTGTCGCAACCTTAACACCAAGGTGGTGCTCCATAATGATGTACAGGTAGGAGGTTTGGCACCTCGTAAGTAGCACTAACAACTTGACACGTTTTATTGCATCGGGCAATTTGGTTGATGTTTTTTTTTTTTCGGATCGAAGGTTATACTGTACATGTACAGCTTCACAGAGAATGACCAGAGGCTCAGAGGACTAGAACATGTCCTAGTTTCCAACGTGAACAGATGGTCTTTTTTAATGACCACGAGCTAAGCATTTCCGGTCACTTCGCCTTGTCCAAAAAGTCCTAAACAAGGAGCAACAGCGATTAAGCGGCTGCCCCTTTGTTACGCGGTTCCCCACGGGTCACGTGCGCCCGTAAATCACGTGCGAACGCGGCGCCATCTTGGACATTCGTCGTTAATTTCTCGCAGGTTTCTAGTTCCCTGCTCGTTTTCTCGACTTTTATTATTTTTTTGTCTGGCAATTGGATTCTGTCGCCCCTTGAACCCTCATTTTCTCCAAATCGATTTTTAAGTGGGTGTGAAGCAGCAGCCAGAGATCCGAGGGGGGAAATCCCCTTCGGGCGGGCAATAGGGAAGCCCCCCTCACGGTTAAATTTATAGATGAAAAGCCAAATAGTTGATATTGGATGGCAATGGAAAATATTGGAAAATGGAGTCATACCGCTGTACGACGCGCAAGCAACTTTCCAAGTCCTGTGGATGGCACGACTTAGTGTAGCGTGAGGGGGGTGGGAAGATGCGCGCAATGATGGGCCCCCGGGGTCCCATCGGGGAAATTGGCCTATTTATATTGCCAAGGATACTTTTGTAAAGTGATTTTGAAAAGCACGGGGCCTACACCGAACAGAAATTTCTGAAATTTCCTGAAAGAGACCTCCAAGATGTTGCATTAACGGAGGAGTAGCTTTCTTCTAGCGTAGCAACTAAATTGTGCTGGGAGGGGCTCTGGTGCGAGACGAAATTGTTTGAGCGTAAGAGAAACCAGAAGACGATCTTGGGTGCCGAACTCGAGATTCCAACATGCCAGAATTCCCCACCCCACCGCCATCTTGAAAATGTCAACTTTATGAAGTGGAGGATGCGCGAATGGGGAAAATACACCCCTCCAGTGATGGAGTTCGAAGGGAGGCGAGGGGCGTCCATAAAGTCGAACAGCTGGTTTTATGCATTCATCGTCTGGTTTCCAGAAAAAAAATTTCAGCTACATCATTTTTAAAAGTATCTCAAAATGATACTGTTATTTAAAAAAAATACCAACATAATTTGGAATAAATGGATGGGTCAATTCATGGGTGTTCTCTCTTGTGTCATTGTGTGGTCCATTCCTCATGGAAGTTTGGATATTTCCACAAAAGTATTCCCCTAAATCAGCGTTTCCCAATTGGGGTTCCGTGAGGTGAGGTTAAGAGTTCCGCGCAAAAAAACATTATACTGTACATTCAAAAAAACATGAAGGGACAAAACGAGCATAGTTTGAAAAATGTGTATTTGCCTTGTACCAAGAAAAGTGTTCATCTTCGACACATGCACTTACATTTTTTTTGTGCATGCATGCTAAAAATATTTCATGGGTTCCGGCATTTATGTTTCTTTGAAGAGGTTCCGTTATTTTGAACAAATCCGTAACTTCCGTTGCTAAATTTAATTGGAAAAAGAAACTACTCTAGAGAGCGTATAGTAAAATATGAATTGGGAATTTCACATTTTTAAATTTCTCATCGCGTTCGTTTTAAGTGAATAAAACAACTTCCTTTTTGCTATTTGCAAGTATGAACTAAATAAATACTGGCATATGGCAGATAAACTTAAAAAAACGAACTATTTAATCCATTTCGAATTAAATGTTGGAATTAAAATTTCTAACAGTTCATACTTGCAAATAGCAAAAAGGAAGGTTTTTTTATTCAATCAAAACGAACACGATATGAAATTTAAAAACATGAAATTCCCAATACGATATATCTATAGAACACTTTTTTTCCCCCAATTTTTTTAAAATGTATAATTATCAAGAAAGTTATGTATTTTATTTTATTTTTTTTTTTGGTCGAAAAATGTTAATTTCATTCTTAAAACTATTGCATCTTGGTTATAATTCCCATAGTAAATGGACCAGGAAGACACCAAATACATTATGATGTAAAAAATTAAAAATAAAAATCCCAAGCCCGTGTGTAAATGTGAAAGTTTGATGAAGGAGGATGACAGCATCCTCACCTTAAACAGTTTGTTCATAAAGCCGTTTATCGTTCGGACTCCTTCACACTTTCGAATACGATAAGAATACAGTAGAACTCCAATTATCCGAACTCCGACTATCCGAATCGCTTTCAGAAAATAATTTTAAGGCGGAAACG
>JAQGBX010000595.1:0-33212 GCA_034698745.1 Megaphyllum sjaelandicum | reverse complement strand
AAACCATGTGAAAATCTTAACGCATTTTGATTTCACTATTTTTGATTATCCTATGTATGATTTTGTATGCTGTTCTCTATATGTTGACCACCTCCCTATGTTGACCGTTTTATTTCCGCCCTTGGGTGGTCAACTTACGGAGGTCCTACTGTATTCAAGAAAGCTAAGACAAAAAAGCAAGATTTACACAATCTACATTCTACAAGATATGTTAGGAATAAAACATATTTAACATACAAATTTTCTGGATCATCTTACGTATGTAACTTAATTGGGAGTCGACTATGCTAACACATGTATGGAACGCCGTCTATGATGCATACGTGCTTCTATACTCAAGAAAGCATGAAAATAAGCGTTTATTAATAAATTGGTCAATTTCTTTAAAATTCTTTCGATTCCTTTGAAATCTCCCGAAAACGTGAAAAAGTTTAGGATAGATTTGGAGACTCTGAAAACCAGAAATTTAGAAAAAAACACGTAGGTCTACATTGTTTCAGTATGCTCGACCACGTCCATCATAAACGTCGCCATGATATTGCCATACTAACACATGTATGCAACGCCATCTATGATGCACACGTGCTTCTATACTCAAGAAAATATGAAAATAAGCGTTTACTAACGCATCGGTTAATTTCTTTGAAACCTTCCAAAAACTTGAACATGCCTAGGATGTCTAGGGAAAACCAGAATTTCAGAAAAACCCATGACGTTCATTGTTTCAGTATGCTCGACCACGTCCATCATAAACGGAGCCAGGATTTTGCTTTGCATTGTACTAACACATGTATGCAACGCCATCTATGATGCACGCGTGCTTCTATACTCAAGAAAACATGAAAATAAGCGTTTATTAACACATCGGTTAATTTCTTTGAAATTCTTTCGATTCCTTTGAAATCTTCCAAAAACTTGATCATGACTAGGATGTCTAGGGAAAACCAGAAATTCACAAAAAAACACGTACATTGTTTCAGTATGCTCGACCACGTCCATCATAGACGGCGCCAGGGATTTTGCCAACAAAAACAACTCCTCGTTTTGAAATATTTTCAAAATATGGCAATTTTCCGTGCGTTTAACCCCGGAAAAGCGCCGCAGGTCATCGGGGGGAGAAAGTTTTACGAAATCGGCTCTTGGACTGCGCAAAAATAAAAAAAAAATCATTTCGCAACGAAGTGCCTGGCCATCCATCGTACGCCATCTCTCAAATATTCCGTAAACAACTGCAACAGCCATCCCGTCATTTCCCCCCTGACCAAAACGACCTTCGAGTGGACATTGTTAGCCACAATGTGTGGGGGTACCTTAAATCCCCTAGTTCGTTCCAACAAGAAGACCTCATTCCCCCCCATCTCGGACTAATCCCCAAATCGGAGTCGTAATGGGAGTCTCGCACTTGAGTTCGACCTCGATGTTCCCCAGACGCAAGGGGTTAAATCAACGCTAGCCCTTTGTCCCTTCCAGAAAACTAGCTTGACCGGTCCCCTTTCCCTAGTCCATCCGGACCCCCCGCGTCTGCTTCTACCCCCATTACCCAGTTTTATCGGTCCTTCGTCTGCCCAGTTCGCAGTTACGTTCCGCAGACACGCAGATAAAAGCACGTGGTGGTGTCTGAGTTGAGATAGAAAAAAAAAAAAGAAAGGGTAATGGCCGGATGGAGCGATTGCTAGTTGGCGGGAAAACGGAGCGTGGGGAGGAAATACGCAGCGTGGGGACAAAATTGATTAACCCAACGCAGCCCCGTACTGTTATTATCCCCCTAGCGCATTAACGTACACACCAACCCCGCATTGAAGAGCAACGAAAAGGGGGGGTTAAGGAGAGATGTTTTTCTACCCCCATTTTTTGCCGTCTACTGTTTATTCCCCTACACTACTACCCTTCAGTAGGGGGAACGTGCAGCCAATGGAGTGCTCGTATTACATTTGGCGCTAACAGGACACGCCCCCTTTCCCTTCATTTTCAGCTCACGCACATTTACCCCCACTCCCTCTCCCTACAATACGCGCACCACACAACACACATACACACCTTATCCCCTCTTTTTCCGAAATGACAATAGTGTAAATGAGTTCATCGGCCTTCGAGTGCATTCGCTGTTCAATTCCCCTCCCTTTTGTTTTAGCCTACCCTGCCCCGCCTCCCATTACCCACCCCCACTACTATTTTCGTCCCTATCTCCCCCTACGTTTACGATTTACCCCTCGGCCTCATTTTTCCTCCCAGAAAGCATAAACCTAGCTGCTTCCCCATTGACTCACATCGGGAGTTGTTTGCAGGGGCTTGTTAACGATCAAAATGGCTGCCGCCGCTATTACAACCGTAACGATGTTACGTTACGCCAGGGGGATCACGTGCTTGACGCAACTTTGCGTTACGCGAGTAGTTGCCGTAGTAGAGTGATGTTCCACCATTTTGAAGTTGCAAATTTGCGATCTGGTAGTCGTAATTACGCGTAATGCGAGTCGCCTTTTCAACCAACATCTGAGGCAAAGATGCGATGACGCCATTTTGATTGCTGCATGAAGTTCTAAATTGAAAATTTGTTTTTAATTGGATAAATATTGCGTAACGAGTGAATAACCTATTTTAATCCGAAGAAATTCTACTTTAGAAAATTTGAAAACATTCTGTAAGTGAATTCAGCAGGATGGTGCATGATATGGAACGCCACTCCGTTGCAGAGCGGAGCGGCGTTCCATATCATGCACCATCCTGCTGAATTTACTTATGTTTTCAAATTTTCTAAAGTAGAATTTACTATTTATTATTACTAATACATTACATACCGGTATGTTCATTTATAGTCATAACTTGCTCTTTTTATTTAAATGATATGACAATGACATGACATGAAAGGGAAGTAAAAGGGTGTGAAAAATATTTTACGTGTATCTCGTGTAAATTCCTGATTATCAACATCTAAGGTGTCAGGGTTCAGCGCTAAATCAAGGTGGTGTTCCGTATTACAAGTAGAGGTGTTTAGTTTTTCTATCAGTAAGGTAGAAGAAGTGACACAACTCAAAAATCTTCAAGTATTACTGTACGTCAAGACGCGCCATGTTAAACAGTATAAACGACACATCTTTACCAGCAATTCATTAAAGCTTGCTTTATCTCAACATGTTGTGTCATTAATTAAGAGGAAGGGGGGTGGGGAAATTCTGAAATGTTCACGAGTGTACCTCAGAATTTAGCGTGACCTTGAAGTTTTAACGTTACTACTGAGCAAAGAATGGTTTCACCCTTATGATGCAAGCGCTATAATGACCAGTTTTACTATTCTTCGCAAATCACTGACCGATAAACCGTCAATTAGAAATAATGGCCCGTTAAGTGCTTTCTTTGACGAGCAATTCGGAGGTTGTCTTATTAGAGACCGCGGGTCCCGCATCTACATGTAATTGTAAGATGACCCTTGGGGGGTGCCGAACCCAACCCACATACGCCCCCTAACAAATCGTTGACCAACGAAGGAGTCACGTGAGTCCCCACCCTCGATCGACCCACACCCCACTATGAGTCAGCGAGGGTTGAAGTACGTGTTCGCTGGGTCAATCCAAGAAGCCGCACCCTCGCTCAATTTCGTGGGCACCCCGTATACCACACTGTGCAAACAGTGGGGGAGAATCGACGGTGGCTCCCCCTACGTGCAGACGATTATCGATTTCCGTTTTATTGATGCATATCCAGATAAAAAGGAGGGGATGAAACACAGGGAGGGGATAATATGTTCGAAAGGTTGTTCACCTCCGAGTCGCACGTCTGAATATTACGTGGACATAGCGGGTGGGGGTAGGAGGGTGTTAGGGGGAGGGGAATAACGGTGGAATTGAACTCTAAGGATGCTTTCCCGCAGCGCCACAGCCGTAATTGGAAGCGCCATCTATGGAAAAGCAGCCACGATGACATCACCGGCGTGGTTTCATTCACAGAACGCGTAGGCAAAGGCGCTCCAAAATGGGCCATCAAAAACGCAAAGGAGGGGGAGGGCGAGGCGACACCACATTTTGAGTCAGCCACGAGAGGGACGATCATGGTCGTGAGGAAACCCAGATTTTCGGCAACCAAAAGGGGGCAGCACCAGGGACGCCTCTTCGCGACATACAAGGCATGATCACGATGCTGGAAAAAAAAATGGATACGTATTACAGAATAAGAGGTACCGTAAAGTCTGGTAACCCTCCCATCCCTCACGTCCTGAATTTCAAGCAAATTAAACCCCCATAGATGTCTTCATCATGAGAAATTCCAAGATGAAGTACAGTAAAAATTCACTAATCCGAACTTATATTTGGTTCATACAAATTTGAAACATTAGGGGAACTCAAGAATGTAGTTCCACACCGGCAGTAGCTAAGTAGTAGCCAATAAGAATGCAGGATTTCGTGTGACCTAGATGCAAACGCGCCCACATGTGGCATTCTTATTGGTTTTCAAATAGCTCCTGCCACAACTGCTGGTGTAGAACTACATTCTTGAGTTCCCCTATTATTGAAAATGTCATGAAAATTCAATTTTCGAGTACTGGAAAACAAACGGTGTTAATCGTTTTCAAATGTCAAATTAATTTTTTTTTTTTTTTAAAAATATGATTTTTTTAACCAGTGGAAGATAGGAATCGTTCGAATTAACGGGGGTGTATTTGTATACCATTAAGAGGCCATCCATAAAGGACGTCCGGTAAAGGGGGGTGGGATATTTGAAAAAGGGACACAGGCGGACAGGGGAGAGGGGTTCATGGAAAGAGGACGTCCGGATGTCAACTTTTGCTTAAACTCTCATCAGTTTTAGATGATAAATTGATTGCATTGGTTTTATTTCCTTGCTAATCAATTTACTGGCAAATTTGCCTATAAGCAGCCCCCCCCCTCCTTATAGGTACTGTAAATTTGCCTATAAATTACTCGGAAAAAAAATTGAAGGTCCTTTATGGATGATCCCTAAATATAAATTTCTTTAAAATCTGATGAGAATATAATGTATATTTCGCTATGTCACAAATAGGATACTTAGGACATCCGCAGTAAACAATAATCAATAACATTATGAGCACATACAGTATGTACTGTACATGTAAATAAATATGATCGCGGAAGCAATATTTTGCTATTATTATTACTCAAAAACACGGATGTTTCAATTGGTTTAGCAATAACATCTACAGAAGTCAGACAACACAAACATCGTATTTTGACTTGGTCAAAAGATTTCCCAGTAAACATATTACTCATCCGTGAGTCTAGATGTAAGGAAACCGGAACTTCCTTTTCAGGCGAAGTTTATGGTTTCTTATTTTTGTTGATCGACGTACATTTTTGACATATTTTCCTCTCCTGAAACTCGTCCATAATTCAAAAACCCCTGCGTCCATGAACAATGCATGCGCTGCAACTGATTTCTATTAATAATTTACTAAAAAATATGCTCTTAATATTCCGCCTTCGGAAATGCTTTGACTTTTTCGTCCCACGTTTAATTCCGTCATCATTGCAAATGGGAATTTAAAAGGCCATCATCATACTTCGTAATAACTGGACCATTGCCAGGATGAGCCACAAAAACATTTTCGGACCGTAGAAGTGTTTTCGTGTTTTATATCGTAACTGTTCGCTTAGTAACTGCGAGATAACAACGAAACACGATATGCGATTAACGGTCTTGAAATATTAATAAGAAAACAAGTAGAAATATAGCACGGAGATTCATATGGATCACAACGTTTGGTAACATCATTACTGTCAAGTACATGGACATGAAGATCTTATAGGCCAAGGTCGAATTATTCATTCATTGAGTACATGTAACATGCATGCGAAAACAACATGAATTAGTTGGTGAAATTCTCAGAACCATTTTTGGAATTGTAAGAAAAAATTGACATGCTTGGGTAAGTGGAGCAAAATCTTCACCAATAAACTGATGTGATAAAGCTTTAAAAAAAAATTGTAGCGTTACTATACACATAATTAATACACTTAGCCAATTGGACAGTTTTGTGCAACCCTGTGGGTATCATGCATTTCCTGTGTCAAGTGATCATACTGGTATTTTGTATACACGTGCTGTGGTCGAACCGACCTCAACTCGAAAGAACGTCAAAATTTGTTCGTATTATGAAAGGTCAGAAATAAAATGATTTCAAACTAAGGGGACTGGAAATTAGTTCGTAGTATCAGAATTTGGTATAGAACGAGTTCGTCTTAATGAGATTCAACTGTAGACCTATTCGAAAATTCCAGGGGTGTCGAGCCACACTCTGAAACAAAATGGCACCTTTGCTGTATGGAACGCAACGCATTTAAAGAGTCCAGCAGTGCCATCTACGATGCATCATGATCAACTATCTACTATAGTAAATGCAAATCAAAATTCCACTTGTCCATTCCGTCCAAGCTCTGGGCGATTCTCAACGTTGCGTGATTGCAATTTCAAGCGTGGGTCGAACGAAAATAGCCCGAAAATAACGAAAAACAATCGCATAATCCATGAGGAAAACACGTGGACCAAAATAACATGTCATGCATTTTATATGGCCACGTGCTCCGCACAAGTCACACGGACAAACATGTGTCCATCACTGACCAGACATGCGACGCCAACGAAATAGAACTCGTTAACGAACACGTGTACGAAAGATAGCAAGCACGGATCTATAATTGCAATTCCAGACTTAATTTCCAACACGCGACACCAGAACAATTTAACAAGAGAAGCTATTAATACGAGCTGGTAGTTTAATGGGGACACAAAACTTAATTAACGGCTTGATTCTTCGCACAACCTTATCGGAGATTTTTCAGTTACTGCTCGTAAAACGATTGTCGGCTCAATTCAACTTTCCAAAGTTGAACACCAGTAAAATGATAAGGTCGTACAACGGTTTATCGCTTCGACACGCGTACCAAATCAAAATTAAACTTGACAGTTGCAAAGTTTTAAAGATTTTTTGAAATATGTTTAATTTAGTCATCTTGGGTGTCGTCAAGATCAGCTCATCCTAATTTAAAAAAAAAATTGAACAATAGAAAGAACATCAGAATAGTAATGTTAACATTTCTATGGAATGAACATTTTTTTGTGTCCTCAGATACATGTATACATACTGTACATGTATAAGAAAGGTAATAAAAGAATAACAAATGTATTTCCATGAAACGTTAACATAATTTTGACATACCCTGTATATTTCATTTCCGATAAGGTGGAAACAATTTTTAGATTTCATAAGTATTTCAAAACATTAAACTGAACTGTTCCATTTTTGAGAAATGAATGAAGAATGCCATGCTAATTTGTTTTGTAACGGTTGAAGCGTGAAAATATTACTGGGCGGGGTACAATGCAGCTGAAATTGCAGGTTTTCGGAAATATTTCCGAAACTGCTTGAGACAAGTGTGTAGCGTAGAAGAATGGTTTCTGATCGCGCGTAATTACTGTATATTGCCAGACATTTGTTTCGCAACTCGCACAACTATTCGATCTTTGGTGATGCCAATAGGGGAACTCAAACATGTGCTGGGACGCCAGCAGTTGTGGCAGTAGCTAAGTGGTAGCCAATAGGAAAGTCTGTAGGTGCGCCTGCAACTAGGTCACACAAAATCCGTCATTCCTATTGGCTACCACTTAGCAACTGCCGGTGTCCCAGCACATGTTTGAGTTCCCCTATTGTTTAAAAATGCGCATATTAATGTAAATGTAGAGTATATCCTGCATGAGTACATACAGTAAAGGTAGGTCCTGTTTACATGTTCCAAATCAAATAAGTGCGTAAGAGTATAATGAATCATACATCAGTTAGGCAGAATGAACTTTATTCAAGACACTGTCTTAAACGATGAAACAAAAAGTCCTACGTGAAACTTGAAATGAAACACTGCTATCAAATATTCAGCGTTGTAATTTGCATTTAAATTTTCGCTGGAGAGGGATGTAATGAGTAGCTTATAGATGGACAAGATTGAAGTGATTGGTTTGCTGTGGAGGGTAAGGAAGGTCGCGATGAAACCGTACAGAATAGTTCAGTATGTGGCATCCTCGTTGATTTTCACAGAAAATCTGTGCAATGTACCTTGACTCGCCTCGAAAAGGACATCATTAATAGCCCTCTCAGCCAAAGCTCTTTGATTAGGATCCAAGGTATTGAGTTTCTCACCCCAAGCCTTGGCAATAGTTGGCATATTTTCTTGTGGGTCTCTCAGCTGGTCCAAATAATAAGCTATCTGTAGAAGCTCATTGTGTTTGTCATGTGGTCCAATTGCACGCCGTTTAATTGGTGGTGGTTGTGGTGATCGTGGTGCCCGAATTGGCGATCGAACTGATGACCGTGATGCAATAGGGGCTACCGGTATCGGAGATTGCTCTCTATGTACCTCGCCGTGTGTCTCGTCACCGTCAGTAATCTGGAAAATAAACTGTTACTATTATTGATGTACCTGCTAATGGCATCTCTCATTTATTTCTTTATTGCATTTTCTTTTTCGTTTTTTTTGTTGTTGTTTGTTTCAGTTTCCCTCAATTCCAGAGGAATGTGCTGATGATTTTGCAACGTGTAAAAACAAAGTTTACAATAATTATTAATGACTTTTATAAGTAGTTAACTAACCTCGTCCATCTCTGGGCCACTGGTACTGATTGGTTGCATATACTTGTCAACAAACTGGAGTGCATAGAAGACCCAGGAGGTAGGCTGGTACAGCTTATCAGTATTCTGAGATGACACAATTTTCCTCAATTCCTTCCGGTAATTACACCGAAGTGTGTTAATTTTTCGTCGCACGTCACCTCGTTTAGCCCTTGGTTTTATTTGAACGTATATTTTCAATAAAATGTCCAATGCCAAGTTCCTTTTCATCTTATTATTATACATCGGATGTGTGGGGTTCCACAGTTCCGGCAGGGCTTCGTACGTTTCGATGAAGTTCCGAAGAACTTCGTCTGCTTCCGCACTCATCTCATTTGCAGACGATTCGGTGACTACAATTACACTTTCATTACTTTCACAGTCCACCTGACAATCCATGTCTTTATCTGGCGACTTCGCGGAGCGAACTGATAATGAAGAACTACTGACGCGGGAAACCTGCGCGCGTCATTACTACGTCAATACCAATGGCTGCAGTTCCCAAACCACGCCCCAGTAATGATGCCTGAAATCAGAAAATCCCGTTTCAACGTCATTACGGCCATCGATCAAAATCATCGACCTACACGGTCATTATTAATGCCATTATAATCTAACTCGTAATGCCCGCATTAGATAAATATTATTTACTCGCGAATAACGTTCAACCCAAACATGCTGTAGAACTGCATTCATAAAAAATCATATCAATAAAAACGATTTAAAATCCAAAAAATGCGGAAAATTAGGTTGTGTTTTTCCTGTATTTACCTATTTATTCCAATATTTACGAATTTTCTTAAACAAGTAATGGGTGAATTGGCAGGAATTTTTAATATCAGACAAAAAAGCACCATTAACGTTTCTAAAGCGGGGTGAAAAATTACCCACGAAAAAGGCAATATTTTTCAACCGTGGTATTTTCTTAGTTTTTAACATTACCGTCTTCAACTTAATAAGGAGATACAATTTTTCTTCCGAAAAAATAAGCATATCCGAAAGTCGAGCTCGTTGCTAAGATCGAGCAAAACTAAATGTTGCAATTTTGCGTTTGTAAACATTATTAATACCATTGCTGGGCAACAACTAGGATACGACGTAATTGGGCCCTTAATGGCGTAACCCAAAGCCGCACTCCCTGCCCTCAAAAAATAAGTTGACGTTAAAAAGTGAGGCGCCATTTCGCTGAACTGATTTAAGGGAGTGAAGGGTATGAACTTCCCAAATTATGGCCGCCCATACATGGCTTTACTCCTTCACAATCCACCATGACATAACGCCTAAAGTATGCGGCCGATGACGTCATATGGGTTAAAAGCACAACACCTTCCATTTTTATTGACTACTTTCATTGTTGCTGTTTATATTTCTTTTCCAGCTACTGCTCCGTCATCAACTTCTTTTTTTAATTCCTTAAAAAACCGGATCACTGACTTTTAACATTTAAACTGCGGTCATAATTGGAATATCAATGACGTCAAAGCGCGAATGTGGGTGGAATTGAAGCAAAAAGGTACTAGCGAGAGCGCCATTACAACAGATTGAGAAATGGAGAACCAGAAAGCGCTCAGGGCCATCCATAAAAGACAGTCCGAATGTGTGGTCAGTTATTATAATTGACAAAAAACGAGGACATGCTTTCAAACTAGGTTAACAGTGGAGGAAATACAGCGAGAAGAGGACATTTTTGTTGCCAATTGTTGTCAGTTGTTTTAAATACCGAAGGGTCGCAGCACACAGTTTTTTGTGCGGTGCGGTGCAGAACGGCGTTGTGCGGCGTGAACGGTAAACGCACACAGCAGATAGAAACTTTAGCACGCTGGTGCAACAAAAGGGGGGAGCGCCTTTCATGTATGCCGGTGCCCCAGAGAAGAAAGTTAATTAGTCTTCCTTAAATTTAATTGACAAAATGTGGGCTAATTGGGTTTCAGAAGTGCAGATATCGCACCTCTATTCATTTCGACGCCGGAGGGGACCAGAACCGTTGCACGCCGCACAACTGCCCGAGATTTCGTGCGGCGAAATTCTCCTCCGTCGGACACCGTCGAAGACCGCTCCACGCTGTCGATGTGTGTGCGTTTAGCACATTGAAATAACACAGAAAATAGGGGACATTGGCCCGTTCATCGCCGTTCCGCGCCGCACCGCACAAGTCTGTGTGCTGCGACCCGAATTCTGTTAATCGCCAGCATGTTAATATGACACATTGCAATATAAATGCGAGTCAGATGCTCCTGAAGAAGGCCAAGTAGACTGAAACGTTCCATAATAAAATAAAATTGGTAGAGGAACCAGTAGTTTACATAAGTTTGTTTCAAATTCGTGGAACAACGGGTAACATTTAACAACAGAATGCTCCTATAAGCATGGTCTAGCTGCCTGTCTGCAGCATACAGCAAGTGTTTTGTTCCAAAATTGATGATATCATGTTGAGCAGCCACGAAGGAGCTAACATATACTGGAAATTTACAATGTTTGCATGAATAAAAATGATGCAGACATAGAGCTACTGTACATGTATTTACAATGGACCCATAACCCCTTCATCAAGGGATCTTTTCATCGTATCAACAACTACTGTACACTATAAAAGAATGAGTCTGGGTAATTTTTGCTAACGAATAGTCACGTGATAAAGGCGTGGTGACGAAATCTGCATTAACGTACATACATGGACTTGCAACAATGAATTTTTGGCAGTGGCAGCCAAATTTTGAAGTACAGTAGCTATTTGTAGGCTTATTGTACCTGATCACACGTAACGTTCAATGCCTTCTAAGATCATTTAAAATAGAATCCTATCAATTAAAATTTCATTTCACAAAAACCAAGTGTTTTTATGCTGCAGAAATTCACAAATAACACTAAAATCATAAATATACCTCGTTTTCCAGTCAAATTGATTGTCACGTTAGTGAATTCAAATCTTGCAAGTTAGCAGACGACGTATAATATACACGCACCTACGTGGGTAAACGAAACCTCGAAAAACAGCAGACGACGGATAATGTGCTAATGCGTGGGTAAAAGCAAACCATGCAATATTGCAAACGGCCATTGAAATTTTTTTTCTACTAATCGAAACCTCCGGGAAAATGAAACATTCTTTAATTCTGTTACTGTGCAAAATTTTCAAGATAGGAATAAAGATAAGAAAAGAAGAGATAAAAAAAAAAAGATATAGGGCCCGTCCGGGATTTGAACCCGGGACCTCTCGCACCCAAAGCGAGAATCATACCCCTAGACCAACGGGCCACACACCAAATGTACCCGATAAATGGCATCTGCCAAATAGACATCACGTACACTTATCTTCACCAATATTCGCTTAGTTTAAGATTATTTCTGCTGCAACTAGAAATCTTTACAAGCAAATACAGTAGTTAAAAACTGACGAAAATATGCGATATATTGGCGTAGAATAAAAATAATTCAACATATTGCATCATTGAAGCTAAGTAGTAGATCACGGACAAGAGGCTCCATCTATTGATGATCCAAAGAAACATTCGAATACGAGGTCAAAAAGCTAGACTGCCAAATGCTGTCATGGCATCTTCCGAAACGATTTCGTTGTTTCAAAAAATTGGATTAAGTGAACAAAAAGCGAAAGAAACGGCCAAAAATGACACTGTATCTCAGAATTTGCGAGAAGTTATACTGGAGGTAGGGGACACATTTTCTTTTTTAAAGTCCCCGAGCATCTACAGAATTTTTTAAGATCAGCCCATGCATGTGCATGCAGTTTAAAATTTAAAGAATACGTGTATATTAAAAATAAATAACACACCTTCTGAAAATATTTCATGTTCGATAAGAATCAGTAATCTTACGCATTGCTATTGCAACGGTTTTAATAATACTCGCTAAGTAAATGCAAAAATCTAGTAGTGACCATATGTTTCAACGTGTTGCATAAGCTTTGGCAAAAAATGGGGAACCGGCTGGAATCGAACTCAGGAAGTTCAAATGAGGTCGCTTTAAAAATACTTCAGCCAATTATAAAAGAATGGCTGGAATGTTACAAAAGTATTAACAAATAAATGATATTAACCTGCTGAAGACCCTTTAAAGTATTGAATTATTATAATTATTTTGGTATGATATCTCCTTTACACAGGTTCAGAGGCTCAGGCCCCAGACAGAAATCCAGAAATCCACCGGAACGTTATTATACCATGTGGCAACCAAGTTAAAAGCTCAAATAAAACATCACCTTGCGTTCATTGCAAAATATATTGCAGAGGGAAAGATTGATTCCGAATTACGGCTGACCGGTATGCACATGCATTCATTGGAAATGATATTCTTGGCACCTAAAAGCAGTTGCCTGGGAGTGCATGTGATCCTTAGTACGTTTATTTTCACAATTTTTTATTTTTCATTCTCAATTTCCACAGCTGCTTTGGAATATTTACTTTCCAATCCGGCAAAGTCGGTTGACGTCAAGAAATTTGAAGAAATGTGTGGAGTTGGAGTCGTGATCAGTCCAGAGCAGATTGAGCAGGTGGTGGAAGAGCTGATGGCGCAACATAAGGATGCCATTCTAGAGAAGCGGTACGCGTTCAACGTTGGACAGCTCATGAGTGCGTTGGCTCCGTATCGTTTTCGTCGTACGTTCTCCTTGCAAATGTTTGACTAACCATTCTTCCTCCAGACTCTGCTCGCACCAAACTGAAATGGGCTGATGGCAAGGCGGTCATGAACGAAGTGGATTTGCAGGTTGATTTTGGATTCATTAAGACACGATCCATATTTTCTTAGAAACTCTTTGGTGTACTAACTATTAACGTTTGATTACACAGATCTTTGATTTGTTGGGACCAAAGACGGCCAAAGATTCGCAGCCAAAAACAAAAACAAAGGTAAAATGTGTTCTACAGTCGCTTCGCTCTTTCACTGACAATTTGTGGTGTATAAACTTTAAACTGTTTCAGACCACTAGGGATGATGCTGCCAAAAAACCTGATAACAAAGAAAAGGGCTCAGATGTTGGCCCAATTTCAGATGGAAGTAAGACATTGGGAAATTGACTCCTTTTAATTTGTCAACTTTGCAGGAAATCTAAACTTGACTGGCTTTGCGTACTGCAAATTTTAAAATACAGGAATCTTAAAATTTAAAAAATTTTAAATACAGGAAAATAATTTCAAAAGAAGAATTTTGGACAACTGAAACCATCACCCATAAATCCCAATTTTATTTTAGGAATGCTGTATTTTATTTTTTGTAAACAATTTTGTAACAATTTAATTGTCCTTCACTTATCTTTGTCACTCCAATAGTTACATCAGAGGTGATGAGTATTCCAGAGTTGATGAAGACCAAGGTGAACTTCCACAAGCCTGGAGAAAATTATAAAACTGACGGATACGTGCTGACAGAGAAGACAATGGAACTGTTGGAAGCCCACTTAAAAATCACGGGTGGAAAAGTAAGGGGTAACTCATTGCAACTTGTTTAAGACGTCGACGCCACTAAATTCTAATTGCCATCGTTTGGTATTCCTCCCAGGTTCGCACTCGTTTCCCACCAGAGCCTAATGGTATTCTACATATAGGCCATGCAAAGGCCATCAACATCAATTTTGGTTATGCAGCTGTACGCTAGAGCATTTTTTGGTGTGAGGAATATTTGTGGAAATCCAGTGGAAATCTTTTAATTTGTGATTCTTTCCAGGCTTATGACGGTGACTGTTACCTTCGTTATGATGATACAAATCCCGAGAAAGAAGAAGAGCGATTTTTTGAAGGCATCCGTGACATTGTGGAATGGCTTGGATACAAACCATTTCGTATTACTCACTCGTCTGATAACTTTCAACAACTTTATGAATGGGCCAAGGTGCTGATACACAAGGACCTCGCTTATGTATGCCACCAGGGAGCGGACGAAATGAAGGGATTCAATCCTCCTCCATCGCCTTGGCGTGACCGCCCTATCTCAGAATCATTGCAGCTATTCGAGGACATGAAACATGGCAAAATCGACGAAGGCGCCGCCACCTTACGCATGAAATGCACTCTCGAGGAGGGCAAGATGGACCCTGTAGCCTACCGCATTAAATTTCTACCTCATACTCGCACGGGCGACATATGGTGAGGCATTGTGCCATGAATGCTTTGCCATTGGGTCACGTTTTTTTCTATATTGCACTTCTTGAATTTCAGGTGCATTTATCCGACTTACGATTACACCCACTGTCTATGTGACTCCATAGAACATATCACCCACTCGTTGTGCACCAAGGAGTTTCAGTCACGGTAAAAGCTCCTTGGTCATTTTTTAACACATTTACTTTCCCGAAAAAATCCCATTTGTAGAATACATATCAACTATGCAACGATTGTAACTATGATTAATTCTTGATATTCCAGTCGGTCTTCTTATTACTGGCTGTGCAATGCCTTGGACATCTACTGCCCTGTCCAGTGGGAGTATGGGCGTCTGAACATGAATTACACTGTCGTGTCAAAGCGTAAAATAGGCAAACTCATCTCTGAGGGTATCGTAAAGTGAGTGTCGTTTTGTAAGCATTTTTCGAGTGTTATCGGGACTTCTTTCCAATTCGAGAGATTCTTTTTTCCAGAGACTGGGATGATCCACGGTTATACACACTCGCAGCTTTACGGAGACGAGGTTTTCCTTCCAAAGCCATAAATCAATTTTGCGCAAAGGTAAAAAACATGACATCGCCGCCAACACACAGTTTTTGAGGGTCTCTATTGTCCTAAATGCTCATTCTATGTTTAGATGGGTGTCACAATGGCACAGGCGGTTGTTGATTCACAAATGCTGGATGCTTGTGTTCGCGACGTGTTGAACGTCACGGCACCGAGGTGATTTTCAGGCCTATTTTTCAACATTTCATTCGTTGATAAGTGCATGCAAGCGTGGCTAATTCCTGTTTAAATCATCTGTTCATATAGGGTAATGGCAGTGCTCGAGCCCTTGAAAATCATCATAACAAATTTCCCATCGCCTTCACCTGTAGAAATTGAAGTTCCAAATTTCCCAACCGAGTCCGACGGAGGCATTCATAAAGTTCAGTTCGCATCGACCGTCTACATCGAGCAATCAGACTTCCGAGAATCCGGTGGAAAAGGATACCGGCGCCTAACTTCCGCTCAAACTGTGGGTCTCCGACACACAGGATACGCCTTGAAATTGCAAGAAGTCATCCATGTAAGCTGGTCCTGTCATGAATACTCCCAGAAGAGGATTTTTTTAAGATTGCATACTTTTCAACCCACAGGGATCAGCAGAAGAAATCTCATGTCTAAAATGTGAAGCTATTAAAGTTACTGAGCTGAAGGAGAAACCAAAAGCCTTCATCCAGTGGGTTAGCAATCCACTCAGATGTGAAGTTAGGATATACGAACGATTGTATGTAACTGAAGATCCAAATTACCTGGCATTGACTATTAAAAACTACTAGTGAAATACTTTTTATACACATAGATTTAATCACAAGAATCCCGAAGATTCGACGGAGGTTCCTGGAGGCTTTTTAAGTGATTGCAACAAGGTGAGACCATCTCTAATGACTTTTTCAATATACTTTGTTTGGAACCCAACCTATAAAAAATACTAACCTTTCTAAATATGTTTCGTTTCAGGACTCTTTAAAAACAATTGAAAATGCATTTGTAGACCAATCAGTTAAGGATGCTGAAGTTTACTCCAAATATCAGTTTGAAAGGATTGGCTATTTCAGTGTAGATCCAGACTCCAAAAAAGACAAGGTTCGTGTTTCAAATCATCTTACAAAATCGAATCAAAATGTTCGCATTTTTTAAGGAAATATTACATGCAGAGTTAAAAATGGACTGTATTAAAAATCGGCTTATTCAAACGTGGAAAACTCTTTGTAAAAAATTAACGTTTTCCAATTTGAATTTATCGCCTGATGTTCTAATGAATATTGCTACCGACTAAGAAGCTTAGTAGTAGCTTCTTTATCTCTGTCAAGAATCTGACTTAATCTTTTTGATATTGCAGCTGGTTTTTAATCGCACCGTAATGCTCAAGGAAGATGCCGGGAAGATTTAGTAGAGTTCTGCTGATTTTTGATTCTTGGAAGCTTCCAATTTTGAAGATATTTAATTGCGGGTGATCGGCTTTGTGAAAATTTGGATACAAGATTTATTTAGGCATTTTTCTGAGAATAAAAAATTGTGAAGATGAATGTTCCCTAACATTAATTATTTTAATTTGACGCTTGAATCTACCATTACATAGCATTCTGGTAAGTATTAACCAATAGTAGTAAAGAGACTAAATAGCAGCAATATGTGCCTTGTCATAAATTGATTTGGCATTTTTATTTTGACAAATTGCATTCCTGTAAAGTGACAAAAATGTCGTTTAGCTTAAACTATATGATAGAGCCCATTTTGCTCGACTTAATACAGTCGTAAACCAGGAATTGTGTCACTTCTGAAGCAGGGGCGCGATATGTTGAAAACAAAATGGTACACTTCCTTGTAGTGCCATATGCCTTAGATAGGCTACATTTTGTTTTAGATTAAAAATGATATTCACTGGCAGAGCTCACATGGAAAATTCCAGACAACCATGATTAGGTTTAATATCAATGAATATAACCTCTATTGCCCGCCATGGCTAAAGACATGCCCATCATCATGCAGTATATAAGAATATTAAAATAAGAGCAAAGTACAGTGTATCTGATTTAATTCATTAGTATGAACTTTGGTGTTTTGAAATTGTACTACTAGTGTTGGCACATGTCATACTATACAGTATGTCATCTTCAATTGGCAACGATTCTGTTGCCCTCTAAGGTTAAAAACATGCCTACCATAAAAAGAATATTTAAATGAATCATTAGTACACAAAACAGAGCAAAGAATACATGTATCTAATTAAGTATATTAAAATAAACTTTGATGTGTAGGAATTGTTGGAAATAAGTGATGACATTCACTCTTAACTGCTCGCAGAACTAACATGGAAAACTCCAGACAACTACCAGCATTACGAAATCATAGGAAATCAAAAGCATGGTCCCCAACTGTATGCCAAGACTCAAGATTGTTGCGACAGCATTGTCCTTACATCTGTATTACGAACATTTGTCATAAATTATAATTAAACGTTCAATATTCAAGTTATACAAACGTTGCCTTACGACAGCACCAATTCTAACAAAAAAAGGACAGCTACATCTGGAGCTCTGATTAAAGCAAACATTCTAAACATGGTCCTACCGTTGACTAGCATATTTGAGAACACTGCACTGCATGGTTCTGATTTTCAGATTTTCACATATCCGATCTTCGTAGAAACAGAACAGTATTTCGACGCACATTTGACTAACTATTTAACACTTTCGGATGAATTAAGATCACGTATTCCTCTTAGAACTTCCAGAAAATGACCACCGTTAACGGAAATGCGGAAATCACTCGCGTTCGAATTTAACATTCGAAAAAAAAGTTCGAACTTCGCCGATCTGGCTTCTCATTGGCTGATGAAAACGAACCAGGTATAATTTTCAAATCATGCTTATTCAACTACTAAATGTTTTATTATATTTTATTTTATTTAATTTAGATTTTTTTTTCGTAACATCTATTTATTTTATGCCCTGATTTTATCGAACCAAATATTTTTAAAAATGCCGCACTACGCGTTACCATGGTAACACCATCATAATTTCGATTTGTACGCGTCTGCAGACTATGCAAATCTAGAAACTATTAAACTGGTCATGAAGCCAAATACCAGAAGTATACTCAGACAAAAGCTTTACGAATGACACTTTCGTCAGTCGTGAAGTCACGTGCATGCGTAAAATCGGCAAGCACATGATTAAAAAAATAATTCGCTCAAGGTTAATATCGCTGTTTATCAAAAAATACCTTATGCACACGTGACTTCACGACTGCCAAAAGTGACAAAAGTAAAGCTACCATCTGAGTACTTCTAGTGAATTATTCGCAAAGAATTATTCGTTCACGATCGAAATGTAACTTCGAAATCATCTCATTTTTCAGTTTATTCTTAAAAAAAAGTCAGCAGAAACAATTTAAACTGGAACATTGGAAGGAAAAAGAAAGTAAACGAATCTAATGTACATGTACATTATATTAAAAATAACGTAAATATTAAAAAAATAAATAAAAAGGAGAATTACAACCACTCAAGGATTTTGAAAACGGTAGCTGCATTCAAAACGAATTATGCTCCCTGAGGAAAACATATTGGAAAATAGGTTTTATACGTTCACTTTAAACAGCTTAGATTTATTAAAAGACAACTTTTTTAATCAATGAAACAACAAAGCATCACATCTTAAGCGATGTTATGGATATCATCAAAATACAGACGCTTTTTCACCAAATCGATGAATTAATTTGAAGAAAAATTGTCCAAATATGCATGATGCAACGGATTTGGTTAAAATCCGTCGACGTACATTAAAGTCTGGTATTGACCTAGCAAAGATTAGTTTAATATGGCCATCTAAATCATTTTATTTCCTCAATGCGATCAAATGTGACTTTGTGAACCAGAGTTTGAATTATACCCTGTAGTCCTGTACTGTGTTTTTGGCAACCGTTAAAGACTCGGTATCGTTGTTTTTACAGTACTAACTATGGTAAAAAACGAGTGTAGAAAATAAAAGTTAGTTAAAATGATCTGGTTTTGAATGAAATGAAAAATGGACTACATATAAATGAAATTTCTATAAAGGAATACAGTAGTTCCTGGCAAAATAAAATTCCCACCCACTCTGATCTCAAAAATGTCTTATTTTTCCAAAATAAATTTGTATTGTATTAAACATTATCCGTTAATCAATAATAACAATACATAACAAAAATACGTGTAGATGTACTCGATTTTTTTTCTCCAGAAGAGGTACTCCGTTTTTTTTGCTTTTTTTCTTACCAAAAAAAAAAAAATTCAATTTACTTTTATTACCAAAAAAAAAAAAGTCTAGGCCTACTGCCAAAGGGTAAAAATCATCCGAAATCGTCTACGAGCGTACGTACATGTACAATGTATGTCCAAATGGAGTTTTAAGAGCTTGTGTGAAAGATGACGCTAGATGGCGCTACTCTTCGGAGGCACGAGTGATACGGAGCACGAAGGCCGTAGGTGGCGCTGCTATTTCCGCCAACTGTATAGCAGAATACACATTAAAAATAAACCGATTACCTGAGGGAAACTGGAAGAATTTCGGTGCGATCGACTGCATTTATCCATGATAATGTTGCAAACGGTGGCATTGACGTAGGAAGTACAATTGTACTGTTCAACGTTCATGCCGCCTAAGTTGGCAGCTATATCCCGGTGCATGATGGCCGCTTCCGGAACGCATTTTAAACAAGAAGCATGATTTATGCAGTCGAGGAAACGCAATTTGGCACTACAAAGGACGAACAAGAAGAAAAATGCAATGATAAGCATTAACACAACATCTCAAAAAAGTACACTGTATAGATGTATCCATTACCAAAAAAGTCCTGATAACTGAAACTTATTTTTTTTTAAATGACATGACGAATGAGTATTGTTAGAACAACATGCACTTACATGTAGTATTACATAACAAGAAATATTGATTTGTTGGTTGGTTTGGGGGCTTTAGGGTCCATAATAACGAATATTTTTGCATTTTTCCATTCTCTACGGGAATTGAAGTGAAAACAGTTTTAGGTTTCTGCAGATCTGCAATTAACGAAGGTAAATTACTAGGAATTGTGAACTCCAGTGATTTTTCTTTAATTAAAATTTTGATGGTGACAATTTTATGAATGTAAAATTCACATTTCCAAGCAATTTATCTTCGTAATATGCATGTCATGTATTGCACACTCATAAAAAACTGAAATCCGATACAATTACAGTATGGTCTAAATCATTCTATGCATATATGTTATGCATATAATACATCTATTTTTATATGATATCTTCATATTCGTAATTTATTATTTTATATCTAAAAAGGCTTCTTTAATCATCTATTAAGAGTAGAATATTTTGAAACGATGATATAATAGGGTCTACGTGCACATTTGTATTGCACGGCTGAAAAGCCATACCAATACGTAAGCCTAATCAGTTGCCTGGCAAAATGTTATCAACCAGAGAAATGTGAATTATTTTCAGAGAAAATATTCCAAGACGGAAATTAGTTTCATTCTTTAAAAAAGAAGATTAGACATCTTATTCTTCCGTCTGGTTGGGCTGTTTGAGTCAGGAACGTACATAGCGTAATACATTGCCATCAGGAAATTGGAATATTTCACAATCTTCACAAATTTCCACGCAAAAAAATCATGAACCAGCTAATAGACCCTTATTACGTTAATCAAATCAACAAAAATAGTCATAAAAAATATACAGGAAAAACCCCGATTTTACGATCCTCCATCCTATGAAACCTCCGTTTTATGAAAGAGGCTCCTGCCGACCACACCATGTGTTTTTTGGCTGGCGCAGACCTTAACCTTGGGAAAATTAATTAAATACATTAGGGTACCTCGTTTGAGGCCTGCTCGAAGCAATAGTCCAGCTATTTCAACTGAAGAAATAAGGGTTTTGACTTTGACAAAAAAAAAATAAAGATGGTGAAATGGAAGAAGATTCATGATTTTTTCAAATCTGCTCAACAAAAGTGATATACATGAACATATAATATGATAAAATACTTAGAAAACTTAATTGACTTGTTTCCTATTTTTTAAAAATTGGTTTTTTATTGTTTTGAATGGCAAACACCCCTGGCATCAATTAGGTCATAAAATGGGGTTTTTACTGTATATACATGCAGTACATATTTTTAGCAAAAGAAGTTTAATTCGAGGAAATTTTTCGTATACTTTATATGTTGTCAATGGCATTGCATACTTTGATTAATTTATGTCATTTTTATTGCTCGGAAGAAAGTTATGAAATAAAACTATCGCTACTTCAATTTGAAAATAATATTTTCCCAGTAGTGGATGTATATGATACCGAGTTCAGGATTTGGTATAAATCCCGACGTAGATTTTCGAATCAATTCCACTTCACTCGATTACATGTACAATCCCTGGGGCATTCGTCCTTATGCATTTTCAATTCAACTGCTGACAAATACGTTCATTGAAGATATATACATTTATATCGAACAATTTCGTCAAAAATAAATATTGATGTTAAACCCGACCTGTGCCAGAGGACGGGGGCAAATGATATCGATATGAACAACAAAAAATGGCAGAAAAATCGATAAACAGAACACGATTGAAGCAAGTTTATTTGGTGAGAGTATATCGAAAATGATTTAGGAATGCAGCCAAATTGAGATGTACGGGCAGCAAGGATGAAGCAATATAAAAGATTGGTTATTAAACGATTTTTATGGGGGGAGGGGTTACAGGGTGTCCGAAGCACACCATATTTTTTGCTTACACAAATACAATAGAATAGTACACGGTTTGTGTTGGGAGTAACGACTGACTGATAACGAGAAACCAATCGTAATGGCCGATCCATGGATATGAAAGTGTAATGGATGCCGTTGCGTTTTTTTGGAGGGGAAAGGTTGTGAAATTCCATAGCATTTCATGTATACAATTGGCAATGATTTTCTTGTTTGCGAAAATCCATTTCCAAGATTGTTAAGTATGGGCAAGGTGAAACTCTAAGAAGAACAAACTACAGTATTATTTTCACAAACCAGCAGAATAAATATCCTTAATTTACGATGGCCGCCCATTATGCAGATCGATTGCAGTGCTACCAGATGTTATTTCTTATCAAAATAGGAAAACGAAATTCAGGATAATCTACACGAGTCTACCGAAATCACGCTTTAAAATTTTACAGTCGATGGTAGTTTTACTTTGGCGACACTGTCGGGCACACCACCGGTTATCCATGCATGAGCTCACCAGCCACAATGACAGTTTCATGGTCCACTGATTTTCCATTCCACGAATTGCATTCTGCCTAATAGCAATTGCATGTCAATTAATTGGGTCAGTTATGGGGTTTTGTCTCACCCTGTATATCCAGAATTTGGCTACCAATCGTCCATTGCAATGGCATTTAAAACATTCTTTAATAGATTCTTAAATGTTGGGAAAATGGAAAAAAAAACCTGTTTGGTTAAAACTTACCAGCATATCTCGATGATTTTCTCTTCGCTGTAGTCCGTGTCGTTGAGATTTTGGTTATGGACCAAGCTGATAAATTGATTCGAACATCTTCCCCATTCAGGTCTCATTGCATCATGGCACTTTGGATGTTTAACAAAGTCTGAAAAAAATGAAATTGAACAAATGATCTTTAAAACGCAATGATCGGAGAATCTCATTAAAAACGAGACATGGAACATTATCGTTCCTTAAGTGCTTTGGGATGTTTTCGAAATTCGAAGATGGTTGTAGGTATAAAATTACATGTTCGGCCTACAAACAACGAAGGCAAAAACTTTCAAAATGTGAACTGCACGTTCATAAATTTCCCACACGTATTCATTTTAACTTAAAAAAGCCCCGTCAAGGGATCTAAATTCATTTAAAATTGACCCGTGCAGGACAATTTAAAAATGGGAATTTCTCAATTCCAATTTATTTATCTTTTCTAAATATACGAAATCGTTTTTATTGAAAGTAATTCCTTTTGGACCAGAAGCCATCTTCGACATAATTTCCAAGGTGAATGTGCAGCTGGTAGACCCTCTTCATAAAATTATTTTTTACAATTTTTCTATACCAGAGGATTTTGAGACGTTGCGCAAATAAACTGCATGTAGGAGTATATTAATGGCTGTTTTCTCATTATGCTCGACAAATAGGGTGCGATAATCGCCTTCATAAACTCATTTTCAAAATTCCTATTTATAGCACTGCATGGAGCGCCATACAGTAATACCGAAGCAACTTAGCAATGACCGGATTGCATCTTCACTTACCCGGATGAAACTCGATTTTCGTTCAATAATAAAATTGTGGTCAACTGCAGATTGCACAAAAAATGCAAACATGTATTCCCTGGAAACACTGAAAGTATGCCGCGAAGAAGTCATGCTTTAAAATTTCCAATAGTTGCCAATCATCGATCATAGGACCGTAAACTGAGCAATCACGTTGCAATGAACATTGGGAAAGATTAAAAAAGACAAGTGACATTAACAGAATCGCGTTTTCTGGTCGACTGATTAACTGAAGACTTGTTTGGGCGAAAACAGAATGATGTCCATTTCCAAAACTAAAAATTACGATTCTTAAGCTATACGCCCACACTGGAAGAAACGATGGAAAGTTTTGGTGATATAATTGCTGCCAGTTTTCTGCATGAATTGGCATAAATAATTAAATTCCTTACATAACATGTCGACCTAAATTGTCTGCAAATGTTTTATGTTTCCCGAAACAACTGGAAAGCAATAAGCAAAAGAAAGTTCCTCCATGTTTCCTCCAGCGTGGAAGGAGTCTTCAGTCCAAGATTTATTTCCTAAAGTGTAGAATGATTCACCTGCCTCAGTTTATTCAACTTAAAAAATTATAACTACTTTCGTTCATTTTTGTACATCAATAAACTTAGGAAGATTGCAAAATTGCATACGCAAATATTCCAATAACCACACTGGAGGAAGAAACATGGTAAGCTATTCTTGAAACTAATTGTTACCACTTGTTTCTGGGTACATAGACGTATGTTTCATGAAGCAAACTCGTGTAAGAACATATGTTTATGTTTTCAGAAACAAGTTATGAAGCTACAGAAACAAGGACCAGATCGTTGAAGGTGCGAGCAGCGCCCCTGCAGTCCACGGCAGATACATGTTCATGTAGGCTATGGCACTTAAATTACTTTCACTATATTAACAAAAAAAAACGTTGTTTGGATAAGACTGGACATACGAATTTAATCAAGAAATGGAAAATGCAAGTTGATCAACGTCCTATCATCTCGAGTTGCTGATCCAAATGAAATGACAACAAACTACATGTACATGTATACAGTAACTTTGCAATCGAATAGAAAATAAGATGAATCGTTCGGAATAAACAGGAAATGATTATATAAATGTAGACTGTAAGTGAAAATAATGTTCATTTACATGTACCTGTAGGCTACTACAGATCTCGTTGCAGAGATTTCGGTGCATTTGCTTTTCCCCAGGCTAATATACATGTACATCACCACGGTTTCCCTGTATGTTTATTTTGTTGTTATTTTCGTCTTTCCAGAAATTTTGCATGCAATTTAATTTTGTTTGTGATACCCATGTTGAAAAGAAAAAACAACACGGATCACATTTATAATTAAAACCAAGGCCAACGCATTAAATATTTCCATTAAGGCCTCCATAGTTGGTTTCTATTTGAAGGAGAAATGCTCATTTCAGTACAGGGTCCGTCATCTGTCTCGTTTCGCTACAGAAATCGAGACGTACTCGGACATTGCGGTACTTTTGGCAGCCATGAAATCACGTATGCAAAAACTAGACACGCTAATTGGTTTAAAAATCCACTCCAGGTCATTGTTGTTTCCAAACCAATGAATGTATTCCTTTTGCACACGTGGCTTCACGACGGCCAAAAGTGCATTTCGTAAAGCTTCTGACTGACTATGCCCCTAATGATGTGGCTATTGAGATCGTGACGCCGCTATCGTTGTCCAAAATTCTCGAAATAATAACGATACCAATTATAAAAGTACATTTTTGTGTCCCCCTAACGCTTCCAGCAAAATTGGTCAATAAAGGAAGTTCGTTCTCTTTGTTGTCACTCCGTTGCTAGGATATCCCTATCAACGGAAGCTACGTATCACTTTATGACTCTATTTTACAGTAATCTCATGTTCCCGTATTAATGTAGAGCGCCACCTGCCGGCAAAGTGCGCGAGATAACTCGAAAATGATGGGGGAAAACAATGACAAATTCGGTAGTTCCGTTACCTTGGCGCAAATTGTGGTTATTGCACAATTGTTGCATCATGTTGACCGTGGGCTTGAAATGTGAGAGGATGGGCTCCCTCTTGTCCTCTTCCAGGCAGTAGAGGGTGTAATCGTTGATGCATTTCATCCCCTTGTCGAAAACCCTAATTTAACAAAAATGGACAATATAATGAAATTATCGACACGGGCTGTATGTGAAAGTGTGCTTGCGATCAAACCGATTCTGGGTGAAAAATAAAGGCTTTTCAAGGTGAATTTCTAGTACAAACGGATCCATATTCTCCCGAATCACCACCCTAAACATCGTTAAATTACACTGGAAATTAAATATTTATGTTTCATTACAACTAGTCGTTGTTATTTTCTGAATTTCACCCCTGGAAGCGATTGAGAGTCGTACATGTTTACTCTGAGTACAGTGCTACCAGACGCCTTTAACTATCAACATCCGTAAACTGAAATCTAAACAGTCCATTTTTGTCTTCCGAAATCCAGAATTACCGTGAATGATAAATACTAATTTACTGATAAATTTCATGCCCACTGGAATTCTGGGAAACATTTTTTTTACAAAAAAAATCCGATACAAAAGTCATACGTCATATGCATTTTTCATCGAGAAATCTGAGATTTTCCCCTGACCTTTAGTTTTCACTAAATCTATCAGACGGTTTTCCAAGTATTTTAAAAAAACAGAACAAATGCAGTATTTTCAAAACTTCCCTCGATTTTTCCCTGATTTTACCCTTGTTTTATTGATACTATGCATTTTCAAATATTTCAAATTTTCAAACCATTTCCAGTATGGTTTTATTAGAATATTTCAAAATAAGAAATCCTAACCAGATTTGCCCATTTTAAAATGATTTTCACCCACATAGAAAGCAAGTCGCATTTCCCCTAATTGTGGGCAATCCACTCTAGCCTTGGAGCCATGACTGTTTGCCCCTTTAAGAGCTGCCCCCCATGGGACAGTTGCTTAGATTGCCAAACCCACTCTAAAGCCATTTTATAAACCGATACCATCGTCCTTGAAGCCTTCTTATCAATACCATCTGCTTATTTCAATAAAAAAATCAAAGATTTGATCAACTTACTCGCACGAGGCATCCAATTCTTCTAAGTTGACTGGCATTGCTTTGATCTTTTCGTTGTATACCCCCATTTTTTCAAAGCATTTGTCGATGGTTTTAACGCCGCCGTTACAGAAATAAGCTTGGGAAAAAGTTTCGTTAACTGAAAATTAAGAGAAAGAGTATAGTTTAGTGTTTTGGGGTACTTAGTTATTCACATTATTCATATCTTAAAGTAATAAATGCGTTTCTTTTGCAAACGTGATTTCACGACTATCAAAAGTGCCATTCGTAAAGCTTTTGTCTGAGTACCCCTATGATGTTTTGCCTGAAACAACGTGATCACCATCCATTTTTGCGAAGAGTTTTTCTTGATCAATTTTTTTAACGTGTCATTTATTACAGCATTTAGATCTTTAAAGCTGTAAAAGTTCCGGTGAAGAACTTCCAAAATCGTCCATTTTTTTCCCCTCCAACATTATCCCCATTAGGAAAATTATGATATTTTTGTTTTTCAATTCAATTATGCGATGAACTACTAAAAAACAATTTTTTTTAAAAAAAGAGGAAGATAATAGACATTTCTTTGGATTAGATTGCGGTAGCGAGTCCTTTGAGACGGACGCTCCCGTTTGGGGGCGCTACAATTTTTTAATAAAGTAGATACTGTATGCGCGCGTTTATTTAGTAAAGTGCTTTTCAACATCACATTTGAAAGCCAAGTCAACATATCGAAATTCAAATAAAAAACTGTATTGACGACAAATTGGATATGCAGTATTTCTTCTCATTAAAATATGTAGTCGTAGATGGCGCAAGATGGCGACATCATTTGCGCAAACGACCACATACTATAATGCGAGTATATACCGCCAGGTGGGTCATTCAAAATGCCAAGTTCAAGGAAAGAATTGAAACATCAGTTGCATGGACACAGAACCTACACATCTCCTTCATAGAACAATTCTGAACAGGCGCCACAGAAGTCTAACCTTGGCCTTAATACGCGCAGTGTCTCCCCCTAACGTCGTCCTTACCAAAGTTGCGAAGTCAAATAAACAGACAGTAAGGACGAATTACGTAACAAAAAACCAGCCTGCGAAACATCAAGTCGATAAAAAAGTCTTTGAACGACAGAATGCAACGAAATGCAGACTATAAGAGAAAACAATGCATTCAAGAAGTTTCAATTTTGAAACGAAAAAGCCTCCATGCAGTGAAAAAGAAGCAAAAACGTATACTTTTATATAAAAAAATCAAAGTACTGTATAACCGCGTTTATTTAGCAAAGTGCTTTTCAATATCACATTTGAAAGCCAAGTCAACATATCGAAATTCAAATAAAAAACTGCACAGACATTTTATTGTGTACACTAAAGGTCGTACGTCACACAGGAGGCAATTTACATCCCGAAATGTTTTGCGAGGAATATTTTTTCTTTATATTTACACAGGGAATATATTTCCAAAAATATTTCCAAAATACAAAATAATCCTGTTATCTCTGAGCTCTGATTGAGCAATTCATTTCAGGAAAGACAATACATCAAAGGTTGTACATTAGTGCACAAAAATACTAGAAGGTATTTTCAAAATGGCCGATTATACGAGGTGCATATATTTATATATTCGGAAATTTATTTCTCGATCTACGTGTGAATTAAACAACAGAGAAGTTTACTGCGAAAATAAATGTCCTGCAAAATCATTGATGTAAATTAATTGCCTGGTGTATGAGGGCCTTTAGATATGCCTACGTGTGTTTGCGTGGTCGTGGAAGAAGCCAAAAAAGTAGTGCCAGCAATAAGATTTATTTCCAGGAAGCAAGGCAGTCTAATGCACGTGACATCGGAAGTCATGCATCGCCGAATTTGCAATTCATGAAAACGTAGTTAAACGAATGAAACTAGCAAACACCGCCATTTTTAATTTCGGCTTTTCTTTTGAAACGGCGAGTACACCTAGGCAAAAAAACCAAACAAAAAACTTGTTCGCAAATTTGGTTTTTTGTCATAAAAAGAAACCCTATGAACAGGTAATTGCTGTCAGACGGTTAAATAAGAAAAAAATATAGGCCCACAACTCAGGCAAGGGGTTTTCGTTCCTTTTCTACGAATTTCAATATGCATAATTGAAACTAATCAACTATAATCCAAAATCCATTATAATCCATTACCAATTTTTGAGTAGAAATTAAATTAGATTTATAATTGATCAATGATGAATTTTGAGAATCATCATCTACAGTTTGCGGCTACATCCAAAAAAACATCCTTAGAATTGCATTTTTCTAATAATAATGCTTATTAAAATGCACATGGAATAAGCTACTTATAGCTCTAAAATACATTTTAAAATATGATTAAATTGACTTAAAAGTATTACTGACATTATATTTTTTAATATCCATTTTTATCATCAAAAATCTCAAATTTTCCCGCATGGTATATTTCAGACGTGCAACAATTAATTTTATTCAGCGATTGGCGGGCATCATCTATCGAAATAACGAACGTTAAGCAGTTATTACTAAGACCAATAAACTTTCAATGGGCCAAAAACCTCCTATTAGCTGTTCATTGGCTTAATTGTTGCGAGGTAATTAAACGCTGCAGGACAATTTAAGGGTCTTATTCGCTCATATTGAAAAGAAGTGCATTTGAAAACAAGTATAGATTGAAACATTAATGCATTTCAAAATACATTTTGCGTTATTAAAATGCATTTTAAAAATGTATTCCCTTCAATACGTATTCTAGTCACGGCAGTTACCTCATTGTAATATAATACGTATTCTTGTCAATGCATTTAAAAATGCATTTTAATAATCCGAAATGTGTATTTAAATGCATTGGAATGTTCCAATATATTCACATTTTTACATTTCCATGTGACCGGCGGTTAAATCTGGCAGCGAATCCTTACCAAATTTTCAAATTTTCACCTGTACATTACGGTAAATCTATACTTCGATCGTGCGTGCGTGCTCCCAATAAGCAAATTAGGCCATTAGATAATGTTCATACCCATGGAACAGGCATGAATGGAAATGCTAAAAAATCTATCACACTATCAATGAATGATTAATTTTATACACCGGAAAAGCTTTAGCGACCCGAGAGAATTACAAAGCTGTAATTACTAATCAATACTTCCTATTAGGTTTCTAAACATAAAGTCCTGTTCAATTTGAGTCTACATAAAACGTACTTTTGCAGCTACCAAATTGAGATTTGCATTTGACGACAAAACCCAACACTGAAAAGAACTACATCTCAAAAATGCATTTGAAAATGCGTATATGGATTGGAACACTGTAATGCATTCAAAAATACATTTTGCATTATTAAAATGCATTTTCAAAATGTATTCTCGTCATTGCATTCCCTTCAATGCATTTCAAAATGTATTCTTGTCATTGTTTTCTCGTTAAACGTGCGTTTCAAGCTGCATTTCAACCACGCAAAATGCAATATGAAATGCATTGCAATGTTCCGACCCAATTATCCAAACATACACCAACATGTATTTTCAAATACACTAACATGTAGCTTCAACTTGGGATTTAACGAAAGTTGACAGCACTTCTTGCATGCATGCATTATAAAAATACATTTTGCATTATTAAAATGCATTTTCAAAATGTCTTCTCGTCATTGCATTCCCTTCAATGCATTTCAAAATGTAATCTTGTTGTATTCTCGTTCAACGTGCGTTTCAAGCTGCATTTTAACCACGCAAAAATGCAATATGAAATGCATTGCAATGTTCCGATCCAATTATCCAAACATGCACAAACATGCATTTTCAAATGCACTAACTTGGGATTCCACAAAAGTAGACTGCACTTCTTGCATGCATGCGGATTAACAGAAGTAAGTCTAATCGGAGTATTTAGAGAAGGCGCTTACCTTTCAAAACTGTCAGAAGAAGACATAAGATTCGGATATGTTTGTAGATTTTGAAGACCAACCTCCCGCAAGATTCCATGTTCATCAGGAGATGAAAAAAACCCACACAATTCGAACGTGCCTTTCTTCGTTCGAAAGGCACGAACCAAACTAGAAATTAACAAAATAACGAAAATAAAAAAAAAATTCAAAAATGTGCGCGCTTTCCGGAATGATGTCAGCGCGAATGAACAACGTTAATGTTATTCAATTAAATCAGGAGATGGAATCATGGAATCATCATCACGAGACCGAGGATTTTTTTTCTCCTGTCGTACAGCCTTTGTTATATTTCGGCGAATTTAAAAAGGCGACCTTAATTAAAACATTGACGACGTGATAATCCCAGAGTCGAGTGGAAAACACATGCGGAGAGGCAAGCGTTTGATGAAATCTCCCCAATGCTATCCTCGTGTTATTAAAGCTCAACTCAACCCATGGCTAGAGCCAGAGGATCGATCGGTCTACAGGGGCGCCCCCCAGTGGACGAATGGGGCAAAAAAACGAGGAAAAGGCCATCAATCGTCCTCGCAGCATCGTGCCAAAAAACAATGCTTTCGAATCAATTGAAATCCACGGAAGTCCTTCGGATATATACGTATCAAAATGGCAGCCAGAGCGTTATGTCTGATGGAGCATGGGCGTGGTCCGAGCACGAACATTTTTGGCGAATTTTTGGCCAACCACTATGGAGATTGTTTATGAAATTTGGACGCGACACCTTGTCTAGGATTAATGGACAATTCTGCTTATTTGCACATGGGGAAGTGTAAATGACCGCATTTGCACGGGCAGTGCGGAATCTGGTGCATTACACCAACTCCTACGCCCTCTGACGGTACTGCGTACTCCTTTTTTCCAAAGCAGAGATGACGAGGACACCATATCCGTCTGATATATTGCGTACGAAGGTTTTCAGTGTACTATCCTGCCTTCGGTAGTGAGGAACAGTACTTGTAGATGTACTGTCTTCCTCAGATGTCTTCCTAGTCCTGGTTGTCCACCGTGGTGCAAGCAGTACGAGCTGTGAGGTCAAAGGCATGCAGTAGTAGTGTTCTAAGGACAAACGAACAGCTCCAGTCTCGCAATTCTGTCATTGGGAAAAGATGAGTTGTCTGATGTGCTTACTGATGTGATATATCAGTATGCATATCAGACAGTTAATTTAGTTTGTCTCGCCTAATTGGATATCGAACTGCACAGAGACACAGGACACTGACTTCCATTCCAAAAAGCATTGCTGAGCCATTGGGTTTTTTAACTTTACTTCATGCAAGAGGTCGGGTTTACCGCTAAACTTGACCACTGCCAGATATTTTCAATTAGGAAGGTCATTAATCTCGTAGGATAAGGCTTGTTTTCGACATTAATTTGAGAACGTGACCTATAGGCCGTGCAATACAGGCGCGTACCAGAAATCCGTCTAAGGCATTATGGATAATTGTTTTGATATGCAGGGGTAGCATGGATCAATACAGAAAGATGAGTAATTTTCGCAAAGGAGTGTGATGAACATATATTAAGACCCCTGGATAAAGACAGTAAATTCAACAATTCTCGTATTCTTGAGAAATGTTCGTAGCACATTCCACAATGGCGTTTTCCATGGAGCCTTAACGGCAATCTAGCAACAACCATGTGTTCGTGGAAAAAAATGCAAGGAGCTAACATGTTCAAACTGTCGTAATCCAAAACGTTGTTTGCCTTAAAAAGACATGATAACGAAGCATCACCAGGTGTGTTCATACGTAAACTGTTGGGTTTATACACCACGTGGCAAGAGCCTGAGAGTCTAAGTAAACTTCAAGCCAGGGCCAATGCATAGGCAGCTGACCTATACAGGAATGCCAAAATATGCACCACTATTCCGCCCAAATCAGCCCTCGCTTTCCTTGTTTCATTATGCAGAATGTTTCTGTGTGGCTGACATTTAATTCCATGCACCCTGTACCTCATAATGAAGGCAAAATTAAGCACGAGGCGGGAATGGGGCCCCACCCTCCTCTGTGGCGATCTAGTTAAACTAAAGCCTCTTGCTAAGCAAGGCTATAATCCCACGTCAACTCGTCTAGGGAGTTGTTATTTTATGGCAATTTGGAGCAACGACAGAACTGAAACATCAATCAATATAATTACCATAAACATCATGGAGCATGAGGTTATTAGACGGGCGACGCCGGGGCCCCCTAACGCCTTAGGCGTGCAACCCGAGCTACGGAAATGATGGTGAGCTATGACCATGGACAGGATGGATGAGAAGAACAGCTAGGTACTGTTGGAGAAAATTCAGAAATGAGGTATTGAGAGAGATGACCAAGAGATGGAATGAAACAGTATCGTTCTTTCATTTTCCTCTGTCATAGTTCTTCCTGTTTTCCTTTTTTTCGGCAAGTTTTAAAGCGAGATCCAAATCCTCCTTTTACTCCTCTAAGGAAAAAGAATAGGGATGGACTTTATGAAGTCAAAACTACACAATTATGGTAAAGAGAGGTCTGACAAAATCCGAGTAATGAAACTCAAAGAAAGACAAATGGAAGGAGAGGAAAGAGGGTGTAAGGGTACGAACACAACAAAACTTTTAAATTAAGAATGATTCTCACCGACCACTGGCGCCAACTAGCGGGCAACCA
>JAQGBX010000594.1:0-33215 GCA_034698745.1 Megaphyllum sjaelandicum | reverse complement strand
TTTACTACGTGTATTACAGTCTTCATGTATAAGTGCAGTGTACATGTTCATTATTTTAATTTAATTCAGGCATTCTTTATACAGTGACCCTGTGTACAATGACCAACATAGTATTTTTTTGGTGGTCACCCTTAACAGGTTTCACTGTAATTATTTGATTTTTATTGTAATTTGCTTCACAAATGAATTTGGGGGAAAAAAGTATACACCTGCCGAAATTTGTCTGCCGATTTTCTAATGCATTTTTACCTGCATTTGGTGCAACCGGTCAGATGGATTTAGAGAACGTTAACTCTGGGAAATTAGCAAAAGGTTCTGCATCAGGAAGTTCCAAAAGGAAGGAAAAAAATGGAGGAAGCCGCGATAATTTCACTCATGAATTACTGATAAGATCTGAAATCAAAATTCCCGTTTGCGTGACTTAATTACTCGTTAAATCATAATTTAAATCGGATTAAGCGGAGCGAGTGAAGCATTTCCGAAACAGACAAAACCTCTTTATGGAAATGTGTGAATGATGATCTTGACCTCCCAAATGAAAGATTCGCCTTTTTTTCCCCTCAAATTAAAAAAAGAGAAAAAGGTAGGAACGCGTTCACTGCCCCTTATTTCGCTTTTGAAAGCCATTCTTTGAGCAAATTGTCTCAGAGTCAGCTACGAAAGTCTGAATGCAAATTGTCCATTACTGTATCTGAATGCCAAGATACCGGAACAATTCGGTCAAACGTGCATGCCATGACAATTTAACTAACCGCCACGGACGCCATCTTGGATTGCGTTTTGAAATATAGTAGAAAATGCTTGATGCAATACCAGAAAGAAATCTAGAGTTTGCAAAATGAAAAAAAAAAGTGAATTGTTACCAATTTGTCTATACCATCACATCACTATTTCCTTATTGGACATTCTGCAACGGTCAATGAATTTTAAATTTTGAGCTAAGAACTATGAAAAATAAAAAAATAAAAAAAACTGCAACGAATAGTGAATTTTAATCAAAGATTTTTAAAAATTGTGAAGAATAATACAACAATCATTGCATCTATACAAATGACATCACACCAACACCACTTAAGAAGTGTATTTCATTGTAATACATGATAAAATAAAAAGACATTACCGTATTCTCATTTAGCCGAACCCAAGGTAAGATAAGTTGTGTCGCTTTTACTTTGGCACCCGCTATATGGCACTATACTTGTATATGACACAATTCTTAATTGCGCCACAACTTAAAATCCGAAATAACAATGCACTGACCATATGAATAATGAGCCATTTTTCTTATTAGTATGTAGTCAATGCCCTGATAGAGCGTGCTGATAAACTTCAAAACCGCATTATGTACACGTACATGTTTTTTACATGTTTTCGCTTATAACCACAAAGTGCCTTCGTAGCTATGCCAATTTCTCGAACGTGCATGCAAATTTTATAATTTAGCCTAATTTATGACAAAATGTTTCGTATTATACAGTGTAGGTTTACGCGAGAATGAGCAAAAAACCCAGTAAGCGAATAATTCATCGGAAATAAAAAATTTCAAAAACTTCCTTTGCGAAGGTCAGTGAATTCCGAGCTTGGCAAACTGCACGGGGGACAACTCAGGGGGTGCAAATGATTGAAAACGTGCGTTTACACCCACAATGTTTAAAACCTTAATTTTGCCAATTATCAGGAAACAATAGCAAATTCCGAAGAGGGTGCATATTTCACCCACCCATGGCTTGTTGTCTAACCCTGGTCCTGGAACATCAGAAAATCTTCCCAATTAAAAAATAAAAAAAAAAAAAAAAAACTGGGTAAAATTATTTCGTTATAATCGATTCACCTCCCTTATTTTGTTCTGGTTAAAAAACGCCCATTGCCGATAACCCAGCCAGGGGTCAAATGTACAATGTAGCAATTTAATCCATTTCAGCATTATAATGTAAAAAAAATACAATATAATATACATGTACCTGTGTATTGAGAGGGAAAATCCTAACAGCCCTAACGTAAGAATTAGTAGGCTAAAGTCTAGACTAAATCGGTCCTGTACCGTTTTTTATTATTTTTAAAGTATACACCCTACTTTTTATAGACCTATAATGAGTAAAAAGTGAACTTGTTTTTTAAGTTCTTGTTAACCATGAACTTGATATTGCAAACCCCTCCAAAGCACCGCTTCGTAGGGATAAGTACCGTAAATAACCCCCAGAAAATATAACAGCGTCGGCTAAGGGGGATAAACCCCGCAATTTACCAATTTTACAACCACAAATGGGTATACAGAATTGACCGCAACTCACTTGATAGCCTGATTATAAGTGGAATTATTACTAAAAATATGCTGAAAATATAGGCTAGTCATGATCTAGTGCGTGTACAGTTATGTTTCATAATTTCACCATGTTTTCATAAGTTCCCCGCTAATAATACAGTGTAGCGAAGTTTCCTAAAAATGCTCTCCTGTAATTTTTCCAAATATTTGAGAGGAGGAAAAAATGCACTTTTCTACAAGCATTTAAGGGAGAAAATTAGCATTCATTCGAATAGCGAATAACTACATGTACGTGGTCAAAATAATTGGACAATAAGATACGTAAGAAATATGCCCACTTGGCAATGAATAAACTGTTGAAAATTTTGGCAAATTTATCCTCGGAATTGGTTAAAATGTTGTAAATATGTCCTCGGAAAATTAGGTTGCAATTTAGCAAATTTATCCTCGAGAAAGTTACAAATTTTGCACATGTGTGCTCGGTAATTTTTTTAATTTTGCAAATTTGTCCTCTGCATGAAGTTGTTGAAATTTTTGCTAATTTGTACTGGGAAAATTTTAAAAAATTTGCAAACGGGCGCTGAGTTAACCACGTAAAAGCATTAATTTTGGTTTTCGACAACTTTAATACGTTGAATTTCCATGACTTTTTTTCAAAATGAGTCATTCTTCCTTGCCTGTTCCAGACAATTTCAAGTTCCCTGATTTGTCCAGGTTTTTCAGGCCTGGAGCATACTGTATATCTTCGTCCACAATCTTCGAGAAGATCCAACCGATTTCAAACATCATGAACTTTCGATGGTTTTTATAAAAATCTGTCATGGTTTTTCCAAATTTCATGAACCACGATGACCGCGCGTGCTGCTCGATTTGCACCGTATCATTTGGGAAATACATTTCCCCTTCCTCGGTACACACGACACCCCCTCCCATCAAAACGTTGTTCATTGGATCAGAAATTTTATCAAATAACTCTCGTTTTTTTTCCGGGGTATCGAGCGCGAAAGGGATCGTTCCGGTTTATTTCTCCAAATTTACTCTTCCGAGTGTGCCCATGACAGCGATACCCCTTTTCTCCTCTCATAGGGGGGTTGGTTCAGTCCGAAATTTATTTCCCATGTTGTCCGATGCGGAACCGACCTTTACGCAATCCAACTTCCTGCTAACGTCCGCGCATTTCTCAAAAGGACAAACAGAAAAATGTTGAGCATTTCCCCGAGAAATTCTATAAGAGTTAAGGTGGTACAGGGTGGCACCCCTGCCACTTTTTATCTGCGGGATTCATCATGTTTACGCGTTTGCCCTCTGACCCCCACGACCTCTTTGGCGCGCGCTGACTCTTACAATAACTCGTTACCTGCTGCATTTGTCAGCCAATGACTGAGGAAGATTTCACTCAGCTCGTGGATTTCTGAGATCAGAACCAACAAACTGATACGAATCTCGAGGTTAATTGCATGGCAGGTCAAGATGAACAAGAATATTTTGAAATGAAAACGTCTTATATTGGTATAAATGATATTTGGAATATACAAATAAAAGTATGTACAGTGTACAGTGTATATCCTAAAAAATGGAACTCTCGAAGTGATATACATGTACATGTATGCAAGTTTCAGTACAATTTGGAAACGAAACTTTCTTAGTTAAAACGTATCTAGACAAGCACATGGTACAAAGATAATTTGAGCAAATTATAAAACGAGGAATTTCTATGATCTTGAATTGATTTTAACTTAAGATTCGATATCTTTTTATCACTGTGAAAGTAAAGACTTTAAAAGAATTGAAAATTACCTTGCTCCAAAGAATAATAAATACCGTAATAAATAAAAAATAAAAGTTTAATAAAGTATAATAAATAAAAGTTTATCAATATCATTGATGATAAGTTTTGCAACATTTATTTGAAAATGTCGCTGTATTATCTAACTACTGTTTTGAACACATCAAATATACATGTATTTGCAAACTGCATAATTCCCTGAGCTGAGTAGGTCTATAATTTCTCAAACTGGTTTTAAGGTAAACTGCCCATGCATAAAAAACAGAATTTAAAATCAAACGCAAAAAACCAAACGTTAATTTCTCACAACATTCTTCTGTTCAAATTTAAACAATTTATTTACACGGGCTTGAGTCACTGCATGGATGTCATCAGTTGATGATGCTAAAAATGTGCGAACGTCTGAGTTGGGCATTAGTCAACTACAGTTACAACTAAATAACTAATCATTATTAATTGCTAGTAACTAACAACTAAAATTATATAATTGTTAATCACTAGTACGAAACTAATTTTTTTTTAAAAACTTTTCATTATTTGCAGTTTGAAGAGCAACTAAAACTATTTGATAGAAAAAAAATGTTCCAAGGACAACTAACAACTATTAGTTTATTCATAGTTATAACTAATAACTAACACTTCTTCATTGACACTTAAAAATCATTCGTTTGCGTTCTCTGGTTACCTGAAGCCCGCTTAACGAAAGTCTTTCGAGTATTCTGAAGCAAAATGTTTTGAGACTAAAATCGAAATTCACAATCAAAAGTTGTAACCATTAGTTGTTTAACTATAAATAAACTAATAGTAATTGTTAATTGTCCTTGCAACTATTATTTTTCTCAACTAAATAGTTTTAGTTGCTCTTCCAACCATATAAATAAAAAAGTTACAATAAACAGTTAAGCGTACTATAGCGAATAAGAACTACAGCTTTAGTTGCTAGTTGTACACTCAACTACAGCAAAACCTCGATTTTATGACCTAATTGGGACCGGATGTGGTTCATATAATCGGAAAGTTCATAAAATCGAGAAATGGAAACGTATGAATGTAACGTGCTGAACCTATTATATGAACCAACTTCTATTAAGAAGTTGGTTCATATAATAGAGGTTTTACTGTGTTAATATGATGCATGTACACTGTAGTTGGCAATTATAGTTTCAGCTACTTTTTGCCCAACTCTGCCGAACGTCAATTACGTTTCTTATTCGCTAGTTAATTTGCCTACAGAACGGAAACTTGATCTCGCTCCATATTCGATGAGCGCGCCCCCTCTTTCTGATTTTCGCATTTACAATGGCGCTGCGACTCCTTGCTTTGGTGAGCGTGAACCACTAAGCACGACTTAATTAACCACAAACATTTCGCCGATTTCAAGGGGTTAGCGAAAGGCATTCCCCAACAGGGTACTCACCTCTAGCTAGATATCTCTACATTTTTTCGTTTCATTTTCATTTTTTATTTTCCGAATGTTTACGAGCTAAGCTAAAGCTAACTTAGTGACGAGGTTATTTCATACATCTTAATAATTTCGCGAAATCATCATCTTTTAAAGCGTTTTAAACACGGTTTTGCTCGACTTTTTCTCAACATGTCACATGAAAATAACTTATAATGTGACGGTGTCAATTAATGTGTTGTTAAAATGGATGTTTTTGGATGTGCCTAATAAAGAGTTTCATCGACCAATTTAAAATGATCCCAACGTTTATGACATATAATCCCATTTTAAGCATTTTCAAAGAATATTTAAGGCCATTTTAAGCATTTTTAAAGGACTTTTAAAGCTATTTTAAGCATTTTTAAAGGGCATTTAAAGCCCAGTTAAATGGGATTGTAGAACCGTAGAACCGACCGTAAGGCATGTAAACTTATCCCAAATTAACGAGTCAATTTAAGGGTTTTTGCAATATATCATAGCAAACAATCCATAAATGAATATTTCGTACAAATAAAATACAGGAAAACTTCTCTGATAAAAATTTTTATTTTCGTTACATATTGCCTTGGCTTTCACTTTTCAATAATGTGGTAAAAAATAAACTTTAAAACAACTAATTAAAAACGTAAATTTATCTTTTGTCTTCTTATCCGAACCGTGCCTTAAGTATATGCAGCTTTCCGAATTGGGAATTTATAGTTAAGCTAACTGAGTTAAAATTCCACTTTCGTTAGTTTCCTTGGTTTGTACAATCAGTGTACATACACATGTACATTAAGACTTGGGCATTAATATTTCCGCATTTATATCTACTGTAAAATATTTCAACAGAAAATCAAAATGGCTGGTTTCATGTCCCGTTAAAATATTCATAACATGTTTGAATTATATTTTGTTAAAATATAAGGGCATACTTGCAATGTTTAAACTTCGAATAAATCCTTATTAAGAATAACTTTAGTTATGTTAACAACATATTGTACAGTATAGAGTTATTAAGAATAACTTTAGTTATGTTAACAACATATTTCCCAGTAGGAGAACTAAAGGTTTCATATTTTAGGAACCCAAGTTCTCAATTTTTATCTGGTAATTTTTACTCGATTAGACTACTCTATACGCGTTATTTCAAAAATGCTCACCAATTTAATACCCATTCAGTGGCCGCACATTAATTGAATAATTAAAAAGCAAGATCGACGTTTTTTATATATTCTAAAAAATTTTAGAAATTCTAAACGAAGTAAAGGAGAATCATGAATTCTGACTCATCTTTTAAGTAACAATGTTTAGTTCATCTCATCAATTTTTTCTCGCATTTTTTCCAGTCCGTAATGGTAAAATTCCATTCCACCAACCTAATCCACTTTAAATTTTATGTAATTGCATGTTTTTAAAGCGAATGACTAGCCACAACATCTGAAATTGTCAACGATTCTGACCTTGTAGTAATTTTAGTGCACGCCCTATATCATTTTTTCCTATTTAAGTAGGTAGCTCCTCTTAATGACTTGTTAAACGTGGTTCATTTAAATACTGCTTAAAGAGAGGAAAAAAGGTTCCTAAAAATACGCGACTTTTTGCTTTAGTGTTTCCACATTTAAGGTTTTTTTATCGAGTTTAAGTTTAAAACTAAAAAAGTGAATTAACGCAAGAATGCTAAAGTGTTTAATTGCATGTGCATGCATAGTGGAGTCAACAAGGCTTTAAAAAAGATGGTTTGCAAAGAGTTTAAAAAACTCATTGTCCTTTAACACTTTCGGCCCTGTAATTTTTGAAGTAGTTCAATTTTTTTCGCAAAATCTTCAAAAATCTTTGATTTGGCAATAAATCACACCAGACTGTAAAATTATTTAATGATCAGTGATGCCATAGGAAGTAATTGAACTGAAAATTGAATTTCAGCTATTATCCAACTGAGCTTTGAAATTCTTATAAGGTTAATAATGCATGACAAATAACAGTAGGACCAAAAGGGTTAAGGACCCGACAACGGAACGTTTCTGAAATTAAGCAGTTTCAAAACCTCGCAACTATAGTAGTTCTATATGCTCTTTTTATCTTGCATCCTGTGCTGAACAATCTTCCCCAGCCCTTTCTCAGGAACGTCGACATAATTGTTGATTTTTCCCATCAGCTTCATTATTATCGAGAGCATATTTTTAACTACTTCATTGACCTTAAATTATTTCGTTGGGAAGAATCCGCGAGGTCAGTAAACTCAACGTTGGTAAAGCATTCTGCAATAACTTCAAGACCGTTACAGTATAAATGTATTAGATTAAGAACTTATTACCATCAATAGATGTCATACATCAATCGATCAACCGTTGAAGATGAGGACTGATTGCGTAACTTTTGAAAGCTATACAGAAAATAACTTGAAGAAAGTTTCAGGAAAAAAATTTGGCGACAATGATTTATCTCTTGAATGCAAGAAGCGAACAGACGTCGAGGAATTTCTCTTATCTACGGGAAGAATTCCTTAATTCGTAATTTAATCAAAAATATCACACATACTGATATGATGGTATATTTATTATACAACATCATTGTAATTTTATAGCGTTTTTACAAGCCGCTTTTATGATTGTGTTGCTTTTATTCAGTTAACCTGACATAAAACATCTTTTAACTACTGTATGCCGAAGAAAAATACTTCTGGTCAGTAATTTTTTTAAGTTAGTCAGCAACCCATTAACTACATGTATATGGTCATCAACTTGGATTACTATCAACAATTATATTCGAAATATTTATATGCATCTAATTTGCACAACTAATTAAAATTGCCACCATGCAAGATCCATCTTCATAAATGTTCAATATACTTTAAGAACGATGTTCAAAAACCCCGATCCATGAAAATAGACCAAGAAAACCATCTGCAAGAATTTTGATTAAACAGCTCCAACAACTTCGCTCGAAATCCAGCTTGCATTCCGCAAAATGCTACCCGTCTTTAAGAAATAAACACACAAACATGCATTGTATTTAGGAAAACGTTCTCGAGATCGATCTCAGTCTGGAGTATACGGTTGAATTGCGAAGCAGCTAGCAACATGCATGAGGTCAATAGACGAGTCAGGGATGGTTGATGGAGTTCACACTAAATGCGTCAACAAAAGCTAGTGAACGTGTAAATCTGACGTCACTTTTTTAGATAAAAGCCAATTTTCGAAATGTAGGTATCCTGTAAAGTTCAATGTCTCGCTCGATTCAATTTCCATTGTCGCGGACATGTAGGTCCGCTTCATTACCGAACTGTTTTTTGCGCATTTCTGACGGCCTTGCCCCGCATCTGGCTAATAGCCCCCCACGCTGGCATTGGCCTATCTGAATGCCCTCATCCCGACTTGTTACCTCTCAGACGTGCACCATTGTGTACCGTACCGTTCCGGCTCATGGACTCCTTTCAGCGCCATCTTTACACTCCATCACCTCCGCTGAATGCGCTCGCGAAAGTCGAGGGAATTTGCTTTCATTTTCCATTATTTTCACACTCGGAACCAACTCGAGTGCGAGCTCATCAAACATAGGAAGTCTCTTAAGGCATATTTCAAAGAACCCTATTCAAACATGTTATGAAATAGTTTTCCATAAAAACCCCTTCGTTCGAGAACCTTATTAGTTCCATTATATACGTGTAGTTTTAAAATAGACGAAAATAACTCGTGAAATACAAAATATGCAAAACATATTGACTTTAAAACTTCAGAAAACTCCATTTGTTGATTTTATACCTTCAAAAAATGGGGGTTGCCATTTTCCAAAATGGCGTCTGCTGAACCATGAGTTCAAAATAACGGCGATCGTGTAAAAAATATTTTAAATCGATTTATTAAATAGTCATGAAGTAAGTATTGCAATGTTAAAAATTGCTTAAGTTAATTGGAATTGTTATACCTTGCTTCATTCTACAAATGATACATGTAAATATGGAAATTGTTTAAAACGTGAACATTTTCGATGTTAATACCAGTTATGGCGTTACAATCCTTTCATAAATTGTAAACAGTTTGAATTATACATTAATATCCATTTCAACTTTATTTATTTGCAGGTCACTAAATAAACCGCCATGTTGGATACGAGCTTACGTCTGCCCTTCAGTAGAGGATTCTGCAGTTGGCTCACTTTTCTGTCCATTTTCCTCACCTTCACACATTTAGTAATAGGTAAGTTTATTCATAGTATTTAAAGGTTAATTAAACTGGAACTTAATTTCATTAAACTTTTTAATATAATCCTTTACGTTGAGTAAACATCCTGGCACTTAGAAATATAATATTTTATACAATGGAGATGACTTTGGATATACCGCAGCCAGCAAAAAAGCCGCCATTGTGCAACTTTTAATTTTAAAACATAGTGAAAATGAGAACAAACGAACGAGTGAATCTTGTTGAAATTTCCTTCAAAAACTATTAAGAAATCATAAACATGTATATCTAACAAAAACTATCAATTTGATATTTTTTTAGAAATCAATATATTTTATAATACGCTGGTACAACTGAAATGTACGTCTTTTGGTCGCTGTTTTACAGCATCAGTCTTTTAAGAAAGATCCAAGTCAAATTTGTATTTAAAACGTGATGCTTTTTCACCTTAAGACCTCCTTCACCAAACTGGTCAAACTTAAGACAAACATGGGCACTCCCCCATCAAAATGGCCGCGCGGGGGAGCTCGACCTCAACTTTATCCAACTTCTAAAACACGAGTTGATAAATACACTACACGTCAATTACGCTTCATTTACACCCTGAGCATTTGCTCAGAAAAAAAACCTAAGCGTGACCCGAAGGACGTGAACCAAACGCGCCATAGCCGTGAGGTGGGCGTGTTCCGCTTGAGGCCCCTCCCACCCCTCACTCACCTGCGTCGCTTATTAATTAAAACCCCATTATCTCGTTTTTCGCTAGCCCACAAAGCGTAATGAGTCCGAAATGAGTGCCTTCAGCCACCCGTTGCACCTTTCGCTCTTCGAACTATACTTATGATAGTAAAAGCAGGCGTGTGAATAGCCCACCGAAAGAGCATGTCCTGAGTGACAACTGTAAATAGCCTTTTTTAGAAAAACTTAAAATGAAACGCAAAAAATCAGATCCATCTCATTTTCAGTCGCTCTTGGTTCGACTTTGATTGCCACAAAAAAAATAAATAAAAAACGAGAGAAAAAAAAGTCCGCTCCACATGGGACTTGAACCCGCGTCAGTGAAATGAGAAAAGGTGAACAAAGCCGACGCCTAAAACCTGTTCGTGGCCGCGTAACGAGGCCCGGTATTGTCACGATGGGTGACTAGGTGATACCGCGTGAAATAGCCCCCATTAATAACCCCCACCTCGGGGGGTTACGCGTCTTCAGCCGTGACCGCTCGGTGGGGGCGCCACCGAACGCCCGTCAGGAACATATCAAATAATTAGGATATTTTCGTCCAATTTGTTATCAGTAAAGGAAAAAATGATAAATCTAGCACGCTGCAATTAAGTCTTCGTGGCACTGAGGCGGAGGACGTCAAACTTGGCCCGAATTTCGAGGAAAAGCGAGAGTTTCTTATCCTGGGTAGAGAGCCTATACTGATCCTGGAGTGCACTGCGCGACATCTAGCGGCACAAGGGTCAAGTCGACTTTCAGGAAGTTAGCATAGGACAGAGCTGCAAATCATAGTCATAGTCATAGAAGAGCAAACGTAGAATCACGTGTTTTAGCGTAAAATGAGTTACGTAAGTAGTTGACGCAGAGTTCCAATTTGAACTTTTATTACATGAATTATGCAGGGAATAATAATACTGCATGTGTAAAAAGTCTTCTCCCCGCCCATTCAACAGAATGAGTGCAAATATGAAAAATCGGATATGGGGAACAAATAGTAGCCATAGGGTGTGGAACGCACTGGTGCCCAAACCATATGGCCTGAAGGCCCTTGAAATCCTTAAGCCCTAACATTTTTAAACGGTGATAGGTACAGCGAAAAAGTCAATTAGATACAGTAGTTGTAGTGTGTCGAACAAATAGTTTAATGGTTCCATTTGCAACATTTACGGTAATTATCGATCGCCGCAAAGAAATGACTTCTGGGCTCCTTGTGTGTTTGCACCCTGCATAACACCGCTACATTGCAGAAAAGCTTTAAGACCTGGTTTGTTTTAGGAATCGAACTTTCCTGCAATGTAGCGTTGTTGTGCATGGGTGCAAACAAAGAATCCCAGAAGTCATTTGTTGTGTGGCGATCAATAATTAATTGTTGCAAATCGAGCCATTAAACTAATTATTCAATACCCTACAACTTTCTAATTGACTTAATTTCTTTGTAGCTATTACCGTAAGATAGGACCTACAGGCACTTGAAATGGGCCTTTGGCCACCATTGCATAATTTGCATTCCGCACCCAATGGTTACAACATGTTGGCCACGTCCGATTTTTCATATTTGCACCCAATCTGTAGATTTTCAGGAGGGAGGGAAGGGACTTTTTACTCACGCTTTTTTCTCCTATTTTCGGAGGAAAAGAAATATGATGCATGCAATAAAAGCGCAATCAAAATGATTTTTAGTCCTAACAAACTTTCCAAGCAGCTTCTTAGGATGATTTATAGTTTTGGGACCCAAATGTGAGAAAACCTTTTGCAAGAATCTTGAAGAAATTTTAGTTAACAATTAGCAACAGAAAGACACATTCTCCTCGGTAAAAGAAAAGCAATACAATGAAAATATGCAACTCGCTTTGCATATTTCAATTTTTTTTACGCTTTTGCTGAACTATGGTAAATGACACCAAAATTATTTTGGTATTATAACTTCCTCATCGAACTTGTTTAAATTTTCTTCGCATAAATCAGATTTCTTAAAATTTCATTTCGTTGAGGATATGGGATTGAAATGAGACTTTGCCAGTGGTGCCATCTCTTGGCCGAACAACACAACAAGCAAGGAACGGAAGATTTTCAAATAGGCTCCTCGGTCCTAACGTGCTATATTACATTGTATACGTGTTTAAAAATGGTAAACATGGCGGAAGGAAATGATCTAGTGAAACTCACCCATGTCGTTAACAAGTTCAAAATGCAACACGTTTTCAATGTAGGAAGTTTACTTTTGGCAAGTCTAGCGTTGCCCCGAGGTGTATATAGCGCATTGAGTATGAACTCGCTTATTGCCCAATTGTAGAGCGAGTTCCTTTCTAGTACTCACTCATCCTTGGCGGAGGCAAACATAGTAAACTCTGACAAAGCTAAATACCAAATAGCAACTAATGACCAGAACGCCCGAACGCATCGCTTTTGCCACCCGTGACCTTTTCATGCGAGCTTTTTTTTTTGAGGAAGAAGTCATTGAAATGGTCGAAAAGTTGATAAAAGTTTATTATTGCCAGCAGTTACATCTCCATTGCCGAATTCTGACAAAAGGCGAGATTCTCGGTCGGCCGTCTTACTATTGTGGTACGCAGCAACTCCCTTAAAACCCTTAAGAAATTCGTCGGAATTTTTCCCAACTTTTTTTTGCTTTCTTCGCAAATACAAATTTTTCAGGAAAAAAGGGTAGGTGAATTTCAGGGTGGGGTAACAGAGATTGAATGAAAAAAGTGCGCGGCTCAGCGCATGGCTAACTTTTGTGGAGTCTCTCGAATTCACGCATGCAAATAAATAGGCATGGAAAGGTCAACGGCCATCATTTCACTCTCTTGTGTCATTCAAAATAATAATATTTTTTGCTTTTGCTTTTGCTACGAAGATTGTTAAGACGTCAAAATGCGAAGGAAACGAGTATCATTCCGAAAAAAAGCATTTTAAATTCGGCTCATTGTCAGACGAATAACAAGTGCACTCTCCAGGAATGCGTTTGTTTTGTTGGGCTTTTTGTTTATTTTTGCATAATTCGTTGTTTGCGAGCTTGTAGGGTGAGGAAAAAACGAAATTGGCTTCTCAGCGAACAATTCAAAAACCCAAAAATTGTTGCACAAGAAAAAGGCATGCACCTAGGTGTCTGTCATCGTTTCCTTTTTGCTCATTATGTTAAAGTTGGGCTGGACGAACCTGATCTGTAATTAAATTTCGCGATTCCTAATTTGCACCAACGAATCTGCTTTTCGACTGAAGAAATTCAAGTCAGTCTTCCTCATGATAAAACCCCAGTTCGTTTATTTTACAATAGATGGTGCTGTATTAAATGTGTTTAAAGGTATTCCAACAGGATTGGGCGCCCAAGCAACTACCGGTACAGTCTGTGCATATCTTGAATAAAATTGTTCCTCAGAATTCAACCAGAAAAATCTTAGAGTATTAATTAAATAAAAACAATATTTTGTCAGAAAAAAATTTGGTGATATAGGCTACATGTACAATAGGTGAGTGGCTAAAATAGCCGTAGCCACTATTTACCGCTAAGCTTGACAATCCCATTTATGAATGGCTTTCTAGTACAAGCCCCTTTCAATTGGATTTTCGTTTAGCTGGTTTTTTCAGCCTTCGTGCATACTCAGTTTACCACAAATCGACCGTTATTTAGCCTTTCCGGAAACTGGTTACGGTTATTTGACCGCTTATTGACACCTCTTATTGCATTTTATAAAATATTAGTTGGGAATTATTTTAGGCATTTCGAAAACTTTAAAAAAAAAATCCAACAAAATATCTTCATTTTGTGTATTTTTTTAAAAAATTACGTTAGCATTTTATTTAGAGAATAAAAAGAACAAGAATTTAACACTTTTTAAGAAACTTGGTAATTTGCATAAATCAATCCAATCATCAAAGAACCAGTTAGGAAAAACATGTCTGCACATTCTCTTTAGCCACTATAAATGAAAAATAATGGTGTACAATCATTATGAGAAAAGATTTTCCGGCACTTTAATGTTCAGTTATTTTGTTACCTTAAACTTGAATGAATTTTCGACGTCAAAACTACTTTTTGTAAAACCTGACTTTCAAATCATTGCTAAAAAGACTAGTGCATTTTTCCTTTGCACATTCTTAATTAAAGTTTTGTTCCCACAAATTTCATGGTTGGAATGCGAGGTCTGGGAACCATTTCCCACTTTCACAATAAAACAGATCCAGGAATAAAATAATTCGATTCAATTCGAGGTTGATTAAAGCAAGTGAAAGCAGAAGGTTTCGGGGAAAAAATACGAAGAGGTTCACACCTTTTTACGAGCATTCATGTAAACCTAATAAGTTTTAAATAACTTTTTCAAGGGAGGAAAAAACTAATTGCGGAAGTTCATATTGCACAATTAAATCTCATAAACTACCATTTTCAATTCTTCTTCCGGCTGAAATAATAGCCGTACTACCAATATCATTATCAAAAATAATAGTTTAACCATAAATTTGACTCAAGTCAATAACAAATAATCTGCCATGAAATTTAATTATTTCTGAGTAGGCCTACATGTAGATGTTTTATCAATTTAAATTTGGGAACAATTATCTTTTTATCCAGTGCGTAAAATTGAAAATTTCGCAATGATTAAAGTCACTAAGGGAAAGTTGATGTTAAGGGCAACATTAAATTTGAACAAGTTCTTTTATAATTTTTTTTTCTTACAAAATCTTATTAATGGTACAATTCGTCTTTTGTTGAGAAAATAAGGTTTTGTTAATTATAATTGAAAATTCCTACACAGAAATGAAAGATCGCCATTATTTAAGGATAAAAACACCCACTAATCCTGTGATGCTTACTTTCACGTAGAAAAAGGTTATAATTCCATCATTATGCTATGAGTTATATTACAGGCTGGTAAACACGAGCAATTTTTTTGGTAAACATTTTTTGGGCCAAACATTCATGATTTCTTTTCTACAAAATATATTAATATCGGTGTAATTGGTCTTTTGTTGAGCAAGTATTATATTATTGCCTGAGCAAAAAGATGACGCCGCGTGTTTAACTGTGAAAGTTCCCGTACAACTTTTTTGGTTAAAAATAACATAAAACCAAACAACCAAATAAAATAACAGTCCATATTTCTTCTCTTACTACTACTACCTTGTACAACCTGTTACACAACTGTTAATTCACTTATCTGAAGTACAAACCAATTTTTAGACCCCGTTCTGGGTACATATTATACAATGTAGAAATAATAAAGTTAATTTCTTCATTGAAGACGAATTCGGATAATATAATTTTTTGATTAAGAACTGATTTTCGAGTTCCAAACACCCACGCTACTGTACGCTTTCTTCAAAGGAATTTTCTTGAAACAATTACAACATATATAACATGGCTTTAACTAAACTTCGACACTCGAGGTAAACTACAGTGTAGCTGTTTACTTACAGAGTGTGCAATACATTGTGAAACATTGCATTGCAAGTACATGTATATACATGTACAATTTGAATTTGTTAATACATGGATTTTGTCCTTATTGTTGAAGTCACGTTTTGTCTAACTTCTGATAATACGAACTATATGATTTAAACGAATAAATGTTGAGGTCCCTTGAGATTCGTCTTATCGAGGTTTTGCTGTAGCTTAATTTTAATTTTGAGAATTTTCGTGCATATTATTATAATAATATTTTTATCAAATACTGTTTGCTGAATGCAATTGATATATTTTCGTATCTCAACGCACGCATGGCCTTATTTCACGAAAGCTACAATTTCCGATAGTTAGAAAAAGTTCAAGATAACGAGTGTATCCTTTGTAAGGGGGTTCCGTTTTCACTTCGTCATCGCCATTATTATTATTATTATCATCATCATCTTCTTCATCATCATCATCGTACGTTTTTAAAAGCGTGTACAATGCCAAGTTTACTTCTGGTATTATTAAATTTTTTTTTAAAAAAAAGGGGGGTTTCCCATTGGAATTTGCGTGGGGAATATGCGACCGAGCAATGAACTGTTCCCAAATTACAATTTAAAGACAAAAAGCCAATCGAAACGGGTTTAATTGCAGAACTCGCCGCCAGGGGGGCGCTTGGAACACCGAGGGATTTAGCGGGTTTTTATGCTAAGTAATACCTGGCAGCCACTAAAAAACCTCAAAATATTTACAAATTTGAAGATCATTACACGCCCCTTTAATTCCACGAGAATAAAACGAGGAAAAATAAACCAACAAACTGGAAATTACCATCGGCCACGCACCGATGCTTTGGTATTTGGTTATAGTCATTGAAGCGCGAAAATCATTTTTCAAATTAAGAGCATTGCATGCTGGGAATCATGGAAACAATATCCACAATCAAGAAGTGCATTGAACTGCAATGGATTTTAAAATGCATGCCATATTTAAATGAATTCTGAAATATTAACTTAAACACGGAATTTGTAAATTTGAAATGGCTTATTAATATTAAAATGCCTTTTGAAATTACGATTTCAATATGCATTGCAAATGCATTCCACCAACTCAAATGCATTGCTGGTTAAATTTAAGTGGGCTGTGGCGCATTTTCCTCTTTTAGGCACATACTGTACATGTACGTAACCATTACATCAAGATATTCAAGGAAACTATAAAAATACCAAACTTGTCTAATGCAATGCCGAATAAAACTTTCGGGTACTGTTATAACGGAAATGAAGAAACCATGCAGACAACTCTGACCATAAATCAGTAACTGATTTATCACATCCACTTAAGCGAAAGTTCGCACAGCTTTAGAAATTGGAAATTCAAGTATCACTCAATTCTCCGCATTCCTCAGAAAAACAGTGAGAACAGATTAAAATTTCAGATCCTCGGGGGTTCAGATCTCCATTTAAATCGCAACAATCTTAGCGAATCAAAAAAAGGATGGAACCGTCTAAGCAAATGCCTGCATAATTCCGGAACTCTTGAGATGCGATAAAGGATTAGCAGGTTGCTGACCGGATGATTTCATCGTTGCCCTTTCAAGCACTCTTCAAGGGTTTTCATTACAAAGACTATTTAAGCAACAAAACGATGCGAGCGGCCTGGTGCATTGTCTGTTAGAAAGACGTAGCCTTCGAAGAATACAGAAAACAAATTGGATTTAGGTGTCACTGAACAGAGACATCTAGCGGTTATTCTTGCATTCTGGCTCGTTCTTGAGAGATCCAGCAGGCAGTGCAACCAGCAGTAGGGTATGGGCGATGGCAGTAGAGTACAATCCAATCCAGAGGATGTTGCAATGTTGGATCCAGTGAATTTGCAGTCATTGACACGTTTGATAATATCCTCTGCACCTATAGTGTGCAACAAAAAGGATTACCCATGCAGTGACATTAGCCGTTTTAATCCACAGATGGCGACCCGATGACACTGTATAATAAGGACATGGTCAAAGTGAAACCACAGAAATCGCCTCCCACGGCGAGCCCACCGAATAAACACTATTTTCAGATCTTACTCAATCTTATCTCCGAATCGAGATTCGTGAAATCCTTTCAAGCCGGATCCTTTCAAGCCCACGATTCTGGCATTACGTGCCGAGTGGGCCAGCCAGCATTATCAGCGTTTCATTGTAGATCGACAATTTCCAACAACTTTTGACAATGGGGTTACCTGCGTATTTACAGTCGCTTCTGAATGCCTTCACGGGTGGCCCTACAAAGACAAATATTTCGACTGCAATCGCCTGCATCCCCAAAATCTACTGAAGCGTATAACGTGCATACAAAAAATCAAACTATACTGAACTAGCTGAAGAACATGGCATGAATGTCCTCCAACCTCTCAATGCTCTCGCATAATTTACCAAATTTTCGGTTTATTTGAATTAAACGATGATGCTACATTTATGTAGCGCAACGCGATTTACTGTTCCTTTATGTGTTGTCTCGTGCACCATGGAGGACGAAAACTGTACAACTCTTGCATTTTAATCATCTACCCATAGATCGAAAAGTTTAACGGATTGGGGGAATCTGTATAGATCACGAAACTAGCGAGCTTAAATGCCATCTTATTTCAACACTAACGGAAAAACCCGGCCTTTCCCGGGGGGGAAATGGGTTGGCCCGTGTAAAATGGTTAGAAAGATTTATGGCCCTGGGGATTACCCAGAGGGCCAATTTCCCATAAAACGCGGTTTTCCGCATCAGGGGCAATTCGAAATGCGGAGTCTTCGAAATGCACGTCCCCCCTACGCGCTAGAGAAAACGTCGTTTTCGAACGGCCCCACAACGAAGGAACAAACAAACAAACCCACCCAGCCAGTGCCAAACAAGATGGACGCGTTTTCTATTTTATATATATAGATTATTTCGGTAAAATATCTTAAAAATATTTTTAAAAGCTGACAGACTAGGCAGTTTGTATACATAAACCTCACGGTAGTAATTCAACCATAAAAGAATACTGCTTGACAAGTTGACATCAGTCCCTTGTAGCACTATCATTATGAAGTTCCTACGGGCAGTTAACCCGGTTAAACTATGTTTAACGCGTTAATTAGTGACTAGCAGTTAGACAAAAAGCCTGCCCAGTAGCCGGGCTCCTAAGAGCCACTTAGGCGTGATTGAAGAGTGATGACACGTTTTGGCTCAAGCACTGTCTCACAAACGATTAGCCTCTGGGGTTAAGGCGCTTCGTTTTCTTTTTAATCCTAACCAACAGTGATTGCTCATGAGACAACCTCGACGAGAGCGGCTTTTGCTTGCAAGTGTCGAGAGAATTCGAGGGAATGTAAAATAGTAAAACGAAAACCAGCTTGACAAGATCAGAAAGAGCAGCAATTAATGGTTTCATCATTTCATAAGAGCGGCTTAATAAAATATCATGTCATATCATGTCAAACATCAAAACTTTTTTATTAAATTCTGTAGAGAAGCACGTACGCGCTAGTCTTGGGGGAATGCAAAAGACAGTGTTTTTAAAGTAGAACTTCGACGAATCTTGGGGTGTGATTGCGGCACAACCTTGTTTCTAAATACAAGTGTGATCAACTGTTGTCGAAAGTTAAATTTACGTCTATTGGCTGGTTATTTATTTATTTTTTTCTTTTTAATTGTATTGAAAGTCGAAGAATCGATCGAATAACGACGTTCTTTGGTGACGTTTTAATGGGTTATAAAATTGAAAACAAATGGCCCAATAAAGACATTTTCTGGCGTTAATTTCAACAGGTAATGATCCATTAAATCTGTATTAAATAAGGGGAGAAATGATTAAAAATGACATGATTAGCTGACGTTTTCATAAGCAAATCATTGGATGTTCAGGAACCAAATTCTTCGTATGCAAAAACAGTCCATTAATGACGATATTTCTTGATATACATGTAGTTTTTAATAGCTAGGTCGATGAACTTGAAAAATGGCAATGAAATAATACGAATCGATGACTAAAAATTGCGTTGCAGTATAAACTGATGACGTCATAGGGTCGAACATTTAATAACTTACGAATTGTGGTTTATGATATAATTATCAGAAAATACGAAGAATTATAAGTTTCAATGTGAATGACCATGCAACACAACTTTAGTTTGTTTCATTAATGCTTTATTCAATCCTTGCAGGATTCTTTTTTGCTTACTTTTGGTAAGGTCAGTCATCAATGGACCGACGATGTGGACGTTTCATCGTCGGTTCATTGATGACTGACCTTGCCAAAAGTAAGCAAAAAAGAGTCCTGCAATTAAGGATTGAATAAAACATTAATAAAAACAAACTGAAACTAACCAAATGTTCGTCCATAATCAAAGGCCACACATTGCAGCACTTTCGTGCCAGCAAAGATAAACGGCAGCTGAACTAAATCATGGTAGAGAGATTCTCAAAGGGCTGAACCCTGATGGCGTGCTAGCGGCCAATTTACGCCATCGTTCGGCCAACACCTCGAGTCCCTCCAAGCGGCCATGAGGGTGCTGAAATATGGCTTTCGGATACACACGCGCCACAAAGAATTGAAACGACAGGAAGCTAAAAATGTACATTGTAATGAGTTTGGCCGTAGTGCGTGTCAGTTTAGATGTTTAACTTTTTACAATCCAAGTCTTTTTTGTTGAATGCATGAAATACGGTTTTTAAACAGTATATTACGTTTCTGGGACAACTGCGACGAAGAATTCGGTCCAGTCGCAAAATTAATGTAATTAAAGATGGTGACTTCAGGAGGATTCAAAGTGAATTTGAGTCATGTCTCTTCAAAATTCCATATTATGTTCTTTCTGAAAATGTAAGAAAATTCATAAAAAAAAACAAAAAAAAAACAGCGAAAATCGTGAACGTAGGAAACTATTTGAGCACATTTTAAAATTAATTTTAGGGAGTTTTAATAGGGTTCAACCTTGTTCAAGCCTTTTCGGAGGCTTTTGTATGAATTTCTAAATTAAACTTACATGTTTTTTTACCGTTTCAGGTAAAGTGGCATTTGAAAAGCTCACTGGCTTGGACTACAGGGGCACGACATTCCGCAGCGTGGGCAACCTGTCGCTGTCCGACTGTCACGATCTCTGTCTGGAGGACGAGACCTGCAAGGCAGCCGCCTTCAGCTTCGTGGTCAATCCTCTGGCCCCCGTGCAGGAAACGCTTTGCCACTTGCAGAATGAAACGGAAGCCAGCAACCCGACCACAGCGCCGCAGAGGGCCATCAACATGTACTACTTCGTCAAACTGCAAGTCAGATCCGGTAAGAATTTAGCAACAACATCACTAATCTCGAATCAATCGCAAAAGCGCACCACTGCCTATTCACTGATGTGATAAAGGGGCAAAGTCGGACACCGCGGGTTTTCACTTCCTGCTTTTCGGGACCCATTGGCTGCTTAGATGACATTGCTCGATCTTGAGTCTCTCTGGCAGCCACTTTTTGATGACTGAATCAAGATCCATTTCCAAATTTGATCAATTTTGGTTTTCTAAATTCCACATCGACAATTTTTTCCAAACAATTGTCGGATTTTACTTTTTTTTTTTTTTGCAGTTTCTCAGATATTCCCGAACACAAATCCCTATACACAAATAATTAGGCAAAACAAAACGTCTCACTCTGTAATATTGCAGGGAAAAATATTGCGTATACTTTCAAGTTTCTGGACATTTACTAAGGAACCTAAATGTTTAGCTTTCCCAACATTTTCCACAAAATGTATCTTACGTGTCAAATTTTCCATGCATTTCATGCCTCCTATACTTTCCTACATGGTATCTGGCTTTTACTTTCATGTTTTCCAACATTTTCATCATATGTTGTTGAAAAATTACAGAAACGGCAGGTAATCTTTCAAAATTTCTTCTACATACATGTAGGAAATCCATGCATCTTCTCAACCTTTCTCAGCATTTCTAAAAAAATTGTCCAAATAAACGGCGGCATCCGTTCCATTGTGAGAAGTGCTCTCTATTCTCGACAAACTCGAATAAAACATCCATTGTTTCGTTAATTTTCTCGTTTCTTTTGACCGAGCCCACCCACAACTCGGGGGTCAAATTCGTGGGTGCTGGGTCAAGTGCAGCACGTGACCCCGGCAATGCCAAAAAGGGTGCAGATAACTATAACTGCTCAGTACCGTATTCCCGTATAATTCGCGTAGCACGAACCTGGGGTGCATTTTTTTTTCAGCACAGGCAGACCGGGTAGCCAAAAATTTCCTGTATTTTCTTCAATAATACAGGCGAAAATTCCTTACGCCAGATTAGGCACACGCATTATTTCGAAAACGAAGAAGGAGAAGAAAAAAAAACAATTTCTGCTCTATTATTATTACATGTTGGGTTGATGTTTTTTTTTTCTCCTGCAGCATTGTATTCGAGATGAAACGACCGCAACCTTTAATTGTAGCAAGGTCGACGCAAAAGTTTTCCCATACAGTTATAATGCACAAAAGTGTTTTTTAAGGCTGGGGTGAAAGCAAAATGAAATGGCAAAAAAATCTAAAAATAAATATAAAAAAATGCCTTCGGCCTCGAAGATTCATAACAATAAAAAAATGGCAGACATGCGTGGCATTCTCTCGCATGCAGGAAGTGAAAGCGAATTGTAATAAAAATAAGGTTTTGTCAGCCCACACGTACAGCCCTATTCACGAAATATGACTCGCCAATGAAAATATTGCTATTGAAAGAGTTAGTTTCATTGCCAGGAAATTATTTTTGAGACTGGTATGACCTATTGTTTTTTTATTTTCGCCACAATCAGATGACCTAACCTGAAGAAACACGAGTGTGGGCTTGGTAAGGAAATGAAAAATAAAATAGAAAAAAAAAGGAAACCCTCAGAACGCAAATACAGCATAAAAGCCATAAATTACATGGCCACAGAAAGGCAGTCGGAAATCCAGAAACTAAATCAAGAATTAGTGTCTTCATAGGATGCAACTTTGACGAATATACTTCCAGCACATTCACAGAAACAGCTGCACAACTGCAACGACTGTAGAAAACTAACTGTAGTTATTTACACCTTAAATTGCAACAATTTAAAACGTTATGAAATAAACTCCAGTTATCCATGATTGCACTTTTGGCACTGCAATGAATGTGCGACAATTTAATACACAAGTAACGCCAGTTACAAAATGATATAATGGTGATGCAGTTCAACTCCCGATTACGCAATATCAGTACAATGTACTTTGCAGTTTATTTCCTGATGAGGAAATTGAATAACGAACAACAATAGTAGATGTAAAATATGCATTAGATGTTGATGAAACCAAAATGTGGATTCAAATTTGACCACTGATGAATTTTCTTACAAGGACTATGGTCAGCTAAGGCATTAACAATTTTATTTTTATCTCCAGAAAACGTCTGCGCTCGGACATGGACCTTCGAGCGGGTCCCGAACAAGTTCCTCCGTGGCTACGACACAGCTCAACTTTTCACATCGACCAAAGAAGCCTGTCTGGCATCTTGTCTGAACGAGGCAAGCCAAACACTAAAAATACTCGCTACTAGTGTAAGAAAACCATTTAACATTATTTTGTCCATCCCTTCCAGAACCGTTTCGTGTGCCGCTCTGCCGAGTACAATCACGCTACCTTACAATGTACGCTAAGCGAGTATGATCGGAGGTCTCCCGGTGCCTATGTGGACTTTGCAGATGCCAGAGGAGTGGACTATTTTGAAAACCTCTGCAATCAAGGTATATTAATCATTTTTTAACTCGATCTCTATAAAATTACATTTGAAAGACTAAGTGACCTAAGCCTCAAGTTTAAGGTGGTTTCCCATCTTAGAGACAGTCTGATTAGGAGACTGGTCAAATCCCACCTCTAGCGCTATTCCTAATTGACTATTATAAATGGGTCAAGCTATTGACCAATGGGTGTTATGACTTACAGGAGACGAGGCATGTTCTGGAGCTCGCAATTACGTGGTGCCTCAGTTTGGGGTACCAGCTGATCACGTAGCCCATCATGTGGACCTTAACTATTGGACAGACAAAGCAGTTGTTGTAAGTGTATTTTAATTATTAAGGAAGATATGAATATAGACGATAGAAGATAATATTGCCTGGATGGGCAACTGTTAACATGTTGTAGACATAAATGAATTCACGCAAACATTGAGTTTATCTGAGATCAAGATTATCTTCAAAGAACGGACACTTTCACGGACTTTTCAGTAAAAACGACTTGGTCATTTTCAAGTTGTCAGCACAAGCTTTCAACGAAAATTCAACCATAAAACTAAATCATTTCTTATTGTAGAAAAACCTGTCCAAAATTTCTCCAGTTCAATTCCGTTCGACAACGGCAGATAATTACTCTACGATCAACTGGGAACTTCAACATTCTCAAACTTTCATGGTTGATGACCTGGCGGAAATCGATTAGTGCAAGAATAAGCTTGAGAAGAGCTATTTAAACTTTCTTTGCTGGCCAAATCGGTGTCATATAACCTTGAGCATAAATCCGGAAATTAACAAAATCTCCTACTTCTGCGAGATTGCAGGGAGAAGGATTCTTTTCTAACATACGTTCTTTTGTTTATCAACCTAGGCAACTTCCGTGCAAGCCTGCCGCCGTGCTTGCGAGCTGGAGCGAGACTTCACCTGCCGGTCATTCCTATATAAGATCCCTCCTGAGGCCGACACCCAGTACAACTGCATGCTCTACCACGTTGATCACTTGGCCTTCCCCGACGGTCCAAGCACCTTCCACGCCGATATGCCCATGCCGCTCATTGACAACGGAGAGAAGGGCGGCGCCTACTACGAACTGGTCTGTGCGGGTGAGTCTCCTTAGTCTGGGTAGTCTGACTAGCAAAAAAAAAATAATCTCCGGAACTGACCAAACTTGCTTTTTTCATGATAGACAAGCCAAGCCTCGCTTCGGTGACGTCCAACCCAGCGCTTGCACCTCTGGCTCAAGATCCGACTGTTGGCACGGCCACTCCAGCATCACCATCCAGCACGAAGATATCGGAGACCAGAACCCAGAAGCCCGATGACGCGAACTGTGACAGGCTCGGAGTCTGCTATGATGGTAGGTTTATCGGTATTTGTTTCGGTAGGTCATTTGAAGAACACGTTATAAGCCCCATCTTCTATAAATTACAGTTGGAGTTTCATGCAAAGACACTAGGATCGTGGTTAGGGTAAAGTCCAGCCGCCCCTTCAATGGCAGAGTCTACGCTTTGGGCCGTTCGGAAACGTGCAACGCCGATGTGAGGAATAGGGACAACTTTGCTCTGGACTTGACGATGAACGACCAAGACTGTAATACGCAGTCACTGGCAAGTTGACCAAGAATCCTTTCCTGGATAAAGTTATCGATCTGAAAACCTATTCAAACTTATTCTTACCAATCTGCCGTTTACTTTCATAGGGTGGCATCTACACGAACACCATTGTGATACAGCATCATAGCGTGGTGGTCACCAAAGCGGACAAGCTCTACAAGATCCGCTGCACTTACGACATCTCGTCCAGAAACATCACCTTTGGAACAATTTCAGTTGGGTAAGGAACAGGCTTATGGCATACCTACAATTGTAATCTACCTCAGTTTTTTATTTTTTCCTACAATTCAAAGGATTCTCATTTGAATTTTTCAGAGATCCAACCACGATCAACGTGACAGCATCTCCTGAAGCGCCACCGCCAAAGATACTTATCCTCGGACAAAATGGACGGGAGGCTGAAGCTGTAAGGATTGGAGACAAGCTCACATTCCGCATCGAAATTCCCCCGGATAGTAAGTCATATTAGAATGTGGTTACAAACCTATTTACAGATAATACTGCAAATTTAGGACATGGCTCACGATTTTTAATTACTCCTTGCAGCTCCTTATGGCATCTTTGCACGAAGTTGCGTTGCTATGGCCAAGGATTCTCGAAGTACTTTTGAGATCATCGACGATGATGGGTGAGTGAATTCTTATGCTTTTTCTGATATTTTCAACCAGTCTAGTAAGAGTTGATCATCTTCTCAAACTGACCATTCAATGACCATTACGAAAATATTTCAGATGTCCTGTCGATCCCGGAATCTTCCCCCACTTCACTCGCAATGGCAATGCTATTCAAAGCGTGTACGAAGCGTTCCGTTTCACCGAATCTTATGGCGTTATTTTCCAGTGCAATGTCAAATACTGTTTAGGACCATGTGATCCAGTAAGTCTTTGACAATTTTCATAATTTTCCACTTCCAGATCTATTTCTTTGTTTTGAGTAAATTTATTTTCATTTATAGGAGAACTGATTTTGTAATATTAATTTAAACACTCTGGCTTTTGGATTATTGGCGATTTCAGTTTACTTTTCCCCTCTTACTGCAATTCCCTAACCCTTACTGGAATGTTTCTTTAAGAAATTTTCCCGAATGCTCCAGGTTTGGTCAGAAAATCTCCAGATTAAAAAATAATCCTGTTTGAAGATAGCCGATATTTTTGTTTGACCGTATGCATTCAAATTTTCTCCATATTGACCAAAAAATCTCCATTTGCTTTGCAGATTAATTGCTCAAAAGGTCGAGAGGGTCAAGAAGAGTCCTGGGGAAGGAAAAAGCGTTCCAGTCGAAGTCGGGGCAAGGATTCTCAGAACATAAACGATAAAGGAGCAGCCCAAGATGCTAAAGACATGACTTTGAGCCAGGAGATCCTTGTGTTGGACTTCGACGACCCGAGTGCCAAATCCCTGACTTCCGTTCCAGCCAAAGGCAAGTATTAAACACGGGCATTTCAAAGCTTAAATCCGCAAGAGTAATCTCTTTTTATGACACGTTCACATTTGTCTTCATTTTAGGATTAGATGGATTACGTGCAGCAGCAGACATTACTTACACAGACACGATAGCCGTAGTTGAAACCTGTCCGACTCGAACGTCCGTTCTGGCTTTAGGAGTAACGTGCGGCCTCTTGGTCCTACTCTACATCTGCACAGTTTTTTATGTTGCAGTCAGACGCTGCGTTATAAACCAAAAGGTCTAATATCAGTTTTAATTAAGAGGAAAACGTAACAGCAAAAACAGGATTGTATGGACTTGTGAAACCTCTAATTGCCAAAATATTCCTGAAAAACGATATGACTACATAATGGAAAGGCCTAGAACAAGCAAATCAATCTGCAGTCTCTTGAAATCGCCTTTGCATAACGCTATGTGGAAGTGGCACTGGCATTACGTGTCTCGTCTCAAGCTACAGCATAAGTACAATCATGGTTTTCAAATGGCAATGACCGTAATTCGTAATTTATTTTAACTGCAAGTTGCGCTGTACTTCACAAACCACTCAACCATATTTATATCTCATTCATCACTTATTTACGTAGTTGGGCATCATCTCTTTCACTGAAAGGTTCTATCCTTAAATGGCAACATTTCGAAGCAATGAAATAACCGGAGCTTTCATGCTTTATGCGATAGAACAGTTGCAAAAAGCTGCAAGAAAGAAAATCGCAGAGAATCCTTTTGATTTTATTCTATTGGCTTTCAGATATTAATCTATCGAGTCACCATGGTAAACTGAGATGTTGTTCTATGCAATAATTAATGTGGTTTTTTTGGTTAAAGACCAAGCATTTTCTACAGGGTAATTTCATATGCACGCAAATGTGAGACGACGTGCATGCATTGAAACTGTATCCGGAATCTCATTGGGTTGTGGCATTTTTATGGCATTTTATGAGCCAAAATTCACTGTCAGCGGTGCATCACAGCCCTCCCTTAACATTCCAAACCCTGAGCACCAAGCATAAAAATAAACGCTAGTAAAAAGGGAGGGATTGCTTCAATGATCGCTAAACGGGACATAAGCTTGCTGATGTGAATGTTTTCATTCCTTCTCTACTTTAATTGTCAGTATTGGGAGGATAATGTGCGAGGGAAAATAAGCCGACGCGCAGAACGTCAATTTGAGGTGTAAAAAACAATGCAATTTGTTCGATGGCGATGTTCAATAATTGTATTTTGGTTCAGGGTAACGTGACGGTTTAAAATTTCTGTACATATTTAAATTGAAGAAGGGTTTACTGCGTGGCGCGCTTTTGGCGGGAAAAGGTTGGATTAATTTCAAGAAAATACAAGTGGAATTAATCCGTCATTGCTATTATTGTACGTACGGGTATTTATAATAAAACCATTTTATATGAAACTACATGAGTCAGTGCTTCATCATTTATATGTGTATTGCTTAGGTCATAAGCAAATTTTACGTCAAAATTCGCAAGATTTGAAGTTCATCAAAAAGTGAATGTAAGCTACTTGGAGCACATTAATTCCATTACAGGCTATTCAGAGAATCACAAGTAAATCGCTGCAAACAACTAATTTACAAAAATCAATTTATCCGACAAACTTTTTTGTAGCAAATAACATACCAATACAGTAATAGCATTTGGTATGAGTTTATTAGAAAAATACAAAAAAAAACAATTTTACCATCAAAAAGCTAACATCTGTCAATCGTTTTCTTGCTCTAATCGTTGTCTCGTAAGTTCCGCGACATCATCAATTATATCGGGTTGCAACAAGTCTTTTACCTGCAGATGGAGCGAGAATAATTGTTAAATTCCGATAAATGCTCTTCCAACTTTTAAAATTAATTTCGAAGTCTGAAAGTTCTAGAAAAGACAGTGTTTAAAGCACCTGATATTTTTGTGTGGCAATGTCATGGGCGTAAGTTATGCTAGTGTCATAAAGCAGCATTTGATGTGAGGCTAGGGCCAGAATGCAATTTCTAAGCATGGCCACAGTTTCACGATCCTGTCTAGGCACAGGCTAAACAGTAGAAGAAAAAACGGTTGTCAGTCATAAATCAGTTTTTTGGAGGTAATACATTCCACATAATGTACTTCGCAAGCATTAATTACTTCACCTCGAGATTTTGCACAAAACCTCCACTGCCACTATTAATCTCGCTATCCTCGTTGACAATCGGGCCAATAAAAATGAAGCCATTGTTTCCAAGAATGATGTTAGCACCACAAGGGAGGTTGTGGAAATGAGTCTTGCGCCTTTTGATCATAGATGGGGACACCCGAACCAACGTTCCTTGGGCCAACTAGTCATGTATAATTTTTTTAAACGTTACAATCAAAATGTTTGCAGGAAAGAAAATAAAAATATCCATTCATCTTAACCTCACCTTCCCATACTTCAAACTGCGTGTATGTAGTGATACAGAACCATCAGAATAAATTTGCTGTACCTCAGCCTATCAACAGCAAGTCAAGGAAATGTTTGACCAATTAAATTAAATCGACAACAGAATTTTTTTGCAGTTGTGAAAAGGATACACTTATTAAATCTCCTTCTTGTAGGTACTGACGCATCATCAATTCATCTTCAGCACCACGCCGCCTCTATGAAGGCAAGTAAAATCTAATGGTCAATCTCCCATGAACAGGTCAAGCTCATAAAATCAAGCGTTTTTCCTCACAAATGGGTAGACAGATTTCCCCAGAAATTTCCTTTTCAACTTCCCTAACTTTCCCTGACCAATGTCAATGTTAAAAATTTACTAATGACAATTTTGAAAGTTAACATAGAAAAATTCAAAAAATATGTACTTGGAAAACGTGGGAAATTTTGCAAATTTGTCCTCAGGGAAACATGGGGACTTTTAAATTTTGTCCTCAGAACACGCGGAAAATTTTGTAAATTTGTACTCGAAATATGCGGAGAATTTTGCAAATTTATCCTCGGAAAACGTGGGAAATTTTTCAATTTTGTTCTTGGAAAACATGGATAATTTCGTAAATATACACTCAGAAAATGAGCTCTGAGCTAACCATAGAAGCATTAATTTTGGAATGCAACAACATGACCGAGTTGAATTTTCCTAACTTTTTTAATTAAGCCATTCTCCGCTGACTTCTGACTTATCCAGACATTTTCAAGTTCCCTGACTTTTCCAGGTCAGGGAGTACTCTGGTTCACATAAGATAGCCCAATTTCTTTTCCCATATTACAAACGCATATACCATTCAAAAGCCCTTACATTTTACCAACCAACCTACACCTACTTAAAGATTTTAGAAGCAAATGCAAGTACATGTCATCAAGTACAAACTCTGGGTATACCACCAAACCGAGAATTGCATCGCATCTTTCAACTCCAGCTAAATAAACGATGCTAACTTAAAACACTCCGCACTCACTAGTTCTCCACCAGGAAGATTGACTGAAGATAGTGCCAGAATGGAATCTAGCCTGGAATTAGTTTCGACTTTCCAGCGTTTCTGCTGAACTTCAGTGATTCGCCCAATAACAACATCCCCGATTTCAGCATTGTATCTGAAACATTTCGGTAATTTTAGTGCTCCACTAGTCCCTTTACTGCTCTCTTCCATCGCAGCTTGTGAAAGTTGGAATGCTTTCATGAGGATATATTGACAACTTGTTACCTCGTTTTCAAGGGGCGGACGGAAACTAGCCTATTTATTTTATCAACCACACCAGCTACAGACGCCAACATCTGATCCTCCTCAAAATATGTGCCATGTCCTCTACAAATGAAAAAATGTACAGCCCACAAGAGTTGAGATAAAGAGTTTGAATTTCGCGCATTTTTTTTCAAGAGACCGTGTGACGCTGCTCGGCAATGCTTTAGGTCTATTAGGCCTAACGTATGTCAACCCAACAGCGAATTAGAAAATTAAATACAAATGTAAATTTACCTCATGAAACTGGGGTCACCTGTAATAGTATCTCCTGGAGTCACCAAACTTTTTGCCAACTCGTTTGGTTTCGCCTTTCGTTCTTTCCTCTCGCTCGCTAATCGAATGTGGACGGACATTTTCGAACGCAATTTCCAAATGTACGTAGACTTGGCAATAGGAAATTTTCGTTTGTTACGTTAGCGCAGCACTGTCGGGTTAAAGAAAGCCGGTGCAATGGCAGATGGTTGCTGCGTTCAAAATGGGATTTAAATGCAAAAAATAACCATTTTCAGCTGGCTACTCAACTTCATTTCTCAATTAAAACGTTGGGGAACGCCTGACAACTACAATGAACGACGTTAAGAGACTGAAAGAGCAATACGTAGAAAAATACAAGGTCCGCGTGCTTTCCATTTCGCCATTCAAGGACGTCTGCTATTTGTTATGGAGCACCGTCCAAAGCGATATAATTCCAAAATTGGGGTCAATTTTTTTCGTTTCAGGGCCTCGGATCGTACACGGAATGCATGAGCAGAGCAATGCTGACAGGCCTGGCCTCTTTTGCCCTTAGTAAGCAAACTGACCACATTATGTACAGTACATGTATGCAGGCATGTCGGTCAAACGAGCCTTTCATACATGTACTTACTTTTTGTTTTTACATTTGGCATTTATAATAGCTAGCTATATACTGCATGTTCGACAGCATACCTGTGATATTTAAAATGATTCAAAATAGCATTTTTGAAAATCATTATCATCATTACATCTAAAACAATGGGAAATAATCATCCTTTAGTGTGACATCATCGATTACTTCGATCCTCACCGCAGGTGTTCGATCATGCATGTACATGTATCTACATGTACATATATGCCATTTCTCTAGCCTTTTCAGGTACATATTTCGCCCAATATCTCCTACAAGCTAAGGTACCACAGAAACCCATCACTAGGTTGATTGCTCCAGCCGCCCTAGGTTGCGTCGTATCCTGGGTGGTGACCGCTCGTAGGACTCGGGACTGTCAAAAAGCATGGATGGCTGCTGAGGACAAGCACACTTTTCTTACCAAAACTGAAAATATAACATCCACTGCAGCACCCAAAGCCGCTCCACCATAAAAAAAACGGTACAGAGTAAAAGGCTCCTTTGGCAGTGCATGGATTCGTCCACCTATCTAGCTGCAAAATTATTTATGTTCTGGTAAACTCATGTTTATGCATGTACATATAAATTATATAGATCTCTATACAGTATATTAGAGCTTCTGTTATATAGACTGAGTTAGTTCACTGGTACGTGGTAATCAAATAAAATGTTTTGATATATTGTGCAATGTATCGATGTCTTGATAATGTATTAAACCTGTTACCTTTGAGTTAGAATTTCTATTTTTTTTCATATGAAATACATGTACTTGAGAAATGGCTTATTTTTGCATAAATCAGTGAATCTACACAAACTGGCAATTTTTTTTTATACAAATGTTAAAAAATGTGCATTTTCCAAAAATAAGGATTTCGTTTTATGGGAAAAGTATGACTAGTTTCCCAACCTCGTAATTTCCTGCACTCCAGTAAAAAATGCAACTTAATTAATTCCTGTATCCTGCTTATATTATAAATGTTTCTATATCTTAATATTAAAGGGTCAACTTTAATGGGAGTTACCACCCCAACTTGGATATCGATGTTATTAATGGTCAGAACTAATCTTTAATCGTACTTATCCCAAAAGAGATGTACACGATTTAAAAGTCGGAATAAATCGCTCGGCATTAGAAGAATGTGAATTTTTCATGAAGCTGAGATTGCCTGTCATTCATCTTTGAGTGGATTACAGCGATGTTGCCCATCTGCATTCCCTAGTGCCCCTAAACATTCTTTTATAAATAAGACAGAAAGCACAAACCATAACCTCAGTATCTCTTTAGTTTGCAAAAGTGACCAGTGGATCTTTTGCTTCCCAATTCAGAAATATAAGGAATAATTGTATTGGTGAATCTTGTTACAATAACATGGCGAGTGCTTTCACTACGGTGTTGGAATCTTGGCAAAAAGGTAAGTGATATGTGATTTTCTTTACCAAATCAGTTAAGAAATTAAAGACTTTCTGGTGAATATTGGAATATTTGATATGTTTTTAGAAAAATGTTAGAAAAGTTATAAAAAAGAGTTACTTGTAATACAAGGTATTTAGCATAATGGGACATCTGGAACATTTTTTATAAAAAATGGGGAGAATTTGAGTAACATCGTTCCTGTTATAAAAATCATTCCGCAAATCTTACCACAACATTTATTTTGTGCACATTTTGGTAGATCAAAGCACAACCAGGTTATCTGGCTTTCTCTGCATCGTGTGTTTTGGTTGGAAATTGTCATTACCGGAGGACATCCAGATACCGGAAGTTGCTAGTGCACCTAATTACACTAAGCCAATGACAGCATATGGTGTTAGAACCAATGAACGCACTTTTAATGTAAGCGATGCAGCTTTTCTAATCTGATGTAAAACACGAAGGCAAAATGAAAGTACGCAAAAGCCTTCCCTTTTTCCAGTGTCAATACTGCAGCAAGAGCTTCAAGCGATCATCTACATTGACCACTCACTTGCTAATTCACTGGGACATTCGCCCCTCATTTTCCTCGTTTTCGCCCCTCATGGTTTTCCACAATTTCTCCAGGCGAATGCTGAGATAGTTCCTATATTAAATCGTCCATGACCGTCTTCCTGTC
>JAQGBX010000593.1:0-33217 GCA_034698745.1 Megaphyllum sjaelandicum | reverse complement strand
CTGGTCTAACCGTCTTATTACGTATACCGTGTTGTGGTCTGCTTGTAGGTTGTTTTTAGAACGGTGATAATACGGAGACTGTGGGTTTTTCGTTAAAATATACAATTATAATGAAAGTAGAGGACACCGAAAATGTGCGAACACGAATTACTCTTCAGGAGCATAGTATCACAAATGTAAGCGTTTAATAGTTATTCAAATTGATTATTTAGACTGAGCACGTGCATCCACGTGGGAACTTTAAAATGTCACAACAAAGCTTGTAATGTTTAGAAATTTACTGTGAATTTACATTTTCGTAGGTGCATAGCACAGATTTCCCTGGAAATTATCCTAGCTATGATGACAGCTGGAATTTCGATAAATTCACGAAGGTAACATCGTTAAAATGATAGGCTGATGCAATGTCGTTATGTACGTGCATTGTTAAGATGGCAAATATAACCGTATGAATTATGATATTGACAGAAATTTTGTGCACAAATTATTCGTATTGATGGAATGGAAATGGAGTTTGATCTCGTAGGAATTGACGTGGCTATTGCTAATGCATTCAGAAGAATTCTCATTGCAGAGGTATTATATATTTTATATAAAATGCTGTTTGTTTTAGTCTTTATACAGTATACTGTATATCTTGGACAGATCCACGTCATTCAATGTAAACTTTTGTTTTTAAAATATTGACCCATTAGGTACCTACAATGGCAATTGAGAAGATTGGTATGAGATTCAACACTTCGATAATTCCTGATGATGTTCTAGCCCACCGCATAGGTTTGATCCCTCTTAAAGCTGATCCAAGATTATTTGAATACAAACAGGAAGGTATGTATTGACCAAAAATTCCAGGATCCCCTTTCTTAAAATAACTGTCATTTAACTTGAACTGCGCAGAGTAAAAAATTAAATTGAACGTTTCCCTTTCACAGGGGTGATAAAAAAGTCTGCCGAAGATACCCTAGAATTTACATTAAACGTGAAATGTACTAAAAACGAACATGCAACGGAAGATGCCATTGCTCCAGAAGATAAATACAAAAATCATATGGGTGTGTACATAGTGGTAAAATTAGTGTCATCGTTATTTACATAGAACAGTGGTTTAAAAATAGTCCTATATTGCTTAATCATCAAACAGTTTACTCAAGACATTTGGAATGGGTTCCAATTGGAGATCAAGCACATTTGGTAATGCATATATTTAAAACTGAAGTTATATTACAAATAATTATCAATCCTATTATGATTTTCTATGCATTTACTGTGATTGGTTTTTTTTTTACAGTATACAAAAGACAGTGTCGGACCCATTGATGATGATATACTAATTGCTAAGTTGAGACCAGGTCATGAGTTGGATCTTATTCTTCATTGTGTGAAAGGCATTGGAAAAGATCATGCTAAATTTTCACCTGTTGGTCAGTTATATTTTTTTTTATTGCTTTCCAGAACAAATGTGGCATTTTGATGGCCTGTTTCCACATTAATCTTTCTCTTTTTATTATTTTTAGCAACAGCATCATATCGTCTGTTACCAGAGATTACTTTGACAAGAGCAGTAAAAGGAGAGCAAGCTGAACGATTAGTCAATTGCTTCTCACCAGGTGTAATGGAATTGGTCGAAGAAAATGGTAATGATTAATGTAATGTCCCCCTTTTCTAATTGAAACATTTTTGGTATTACTTGCAGTGAATTGCTTAAGCTAAAGGAAACCCCCTTAATTAAAATTAATTACCTGTGCTCCCTTAGTCCTCTGTATAGCATTAATAATTTCCATTTTAATTCCATAGACGAAACTGTAGCAAAAGTCGTCAATCCAAGGCGGGATACCTGCAGTCGTAACGTTTACCGGCATGAAGATCTGAAAGATGCTGTGATAATGTCTAAGGTCAAAGACCACGCTATATGTAAGTGGAAAACCCTTTTTGTTGGAAATGAAATGTTTTTATTAACCCAGTGTTAACATACCTTGTTTTCCTCCCGTTCCTCAGTTTCTATTGAATCGACTGGCGCATTAACGCCAGACATCCTGATGGTAGAAGCTATTAAAGTTCTTATGGGAAAATGCCAGCTATTCATGGATGAATTAGAAAGTGCAGCAGCCGGTACATCCAATTGAAATTCAACGTAGCTTTCAAATTTCAACACACACCTGTACAATAAAAAAACAAAAGAAAATAAAGGCCGTTCAGAAAAATCAAACGTGATTCTAAACTTCGGCAATCCAGAGCGTTAGTAAACTTATTAATTTGAAAGAAGAAAAATTGAAGAAAATAGTAACCCAAAGTTCAATAAATTAATTTTAAACTGATATCGACTTTTTTAATTAAACATTTACTTAAAAAAGATACAGAAATCGGTGATAAGTTTATCTCTGCCATGTATAAAGTAAAAAAACAATGAGACATATTCAAAATTTATAAGAAAAAAACGCCGGTAGAAAAGCGATGTTATCTGGACGGAGAAATGCAAATGAAATCTAATATACTGACTGAACCGTAATAAATAAGTGTATAAAAACCAACCAATAGAGTAATGGTACAGATTCGTTCAACAAGGTGCGAGATCAATATAGCTAGCGCCCTTGAGTCCTACTTCGCTACTTATTTAATTCCTACATTCCAAATGTAAACCAGCCAAAGATTTCGGCAGTTGAAGGATCCATACCGAAAAGTGGAGCATTCTAAGAATTTACGAGATCTTGGCTAATCACGGTACATGCATAGAAGATATTTCCGGAGGCCGCTGGGCTCACCGGACAGCATCTTTATGAAGAGCCTACATTTCAAAAAATTGATGGAAAATTCTAGCTTTCCTATACTCTTTGGTGCGTGGAATTGACAATTACTTCCGCACTACTACATTACTGTAATCTCACCGTTTTGAGCTGCTATAAAACATCCATATGCAATAGCATGGATTACCTACTTGAAAACTGGAGTTATAAGCAGCATCACAAATTTATCGATTCAATTTCTCCTTATTGCAAAGAAAATGGCCAAAGTGGCGCATATGCACTCACAAATCACAACACTTACTATGAATCATTACAACATAATTTGCGCATGCTTAAAACTACGAACCAGGTTAGCAGACGTTCTATTATCGCGCTTTACAACAGACACGTGGTTTGGGAGGGGAAACAGTGCGTCGGTATGCAGTACAGTAATGATGTGTATCAATGGAATATAAAAAAATTGGGCGCTTTCGTTGTGATTGGAGTGAAGGGCGATGCAGCAGCTTTTCACATTTTTAAAATGCATTATATAAGCTGCAACAAAAACCAAATTTGCAATCAGGTTTTCTGCACATAGTTCTATGTCGTCCAGTTTAGAGCTTAAGGACATTCTGGAGCAGAACCCTTTTTTGCAAACGATGCAGCATGAAAGTTTGCAGTCTTGTTAAGATGGCATCGCCGCTACAAACTTAAAATTGGTTTGACTTAGATGTAGCTTCGATCACTTTGAAACGTTCATCGGGGCCAATAAAACGACAGGAGCATTTGCAAGAGAAGAGCTGGGGCGGTTTTCTGCGAATTGACATTAATCACTTCAGCGAGTTTCGTCGAACAGAGTAGAGGTTCCACGATGGTTGGACAAATAAATGCAACATACTCGTGACGCTTCTGAAGATATTTTATGGAACTAGATTTCATTTCCATGTGACATCTTGAAGTCTCTAGTATGGACTGTTTTATAAACTCAGTTTTATTTTATCGTGAGTTTTGCTCAGGTCTTAACTTTGCAGATCGCTCCAATTCCCTCGCAGCTACAGTTTCCACGTTCACACATTGCTGACTACTTGCACTTCAGCGATCTGCAGCACAATCTCACTGAAAGAAGGCCTTTCCTTGGGGCTTTCAGCCCAGCACTTGGTTAACAGGTTGCGCAGCACCGAGGGGCACTGCTCGGGCATGCTCCAACTGAGTTCCTTGGCTTTTGCAGCTTTTAGGAAGGCATCATCGGCCAGTTCTTGGAAGGGAAGCTCGGCTTGATTAAAAATCTCCCACACCAGGACCGCGAATGACCAAACGTCCGACTTGGTGGAGAATTCGTCGTCGAAGATGGCCTCCGCCGGCATCCAGCGTATGGGCAGTTGGTTGCCATGGTAACGGCAATATTCACCGGAATAAGTGTCCTTGGAAAGACTGGGATTGGAAATTTTAACGTCCAAAGTAGACGTGACCAAGCAGTTCCGTGCGGCTAAATCCTTGTGGGTGAAACGATGGTTGGAGAGATATTCCATTCCTAGGGCAACTTGATTGCACAGAGAAACAATTTGGGGAACAGCTAGTGGAGGTGGTCTTGGGCTCTTGCGTGGATTATCCTTGCGCGTGGCCAGCAAGAACTGCTTCAGGTCCCCCTAAATTCGCAAAAAAAAGGTTACAATTCCTTGATGTATATGTACATCGCCAAGCTTGATGTTTAAGTAGATAGTAAACAAATGCTTTACTTACCCAATCGCTGTATTCCATTATCATGAAGAAAGGTTCCACGTCTTTGCAAACTCCCAAAAGGTGCGAGATGTTTTCGTGGTTCAGTTTGTGATACATGTCTAGTTCTCGTCTGAAACTGAAGTGGGCCCCCTCCTCCCTCGAATGCAGGGTCTTCACCATGACAATTGTTTCAGCATCCCCATCTTGAATTCCTTTGGCTTTAGCCAGAAAAACTTCACCAAAATCACCTTTACCTAAAATTCGAGGGAAACATTAGACGGTTTGTCACGTTGTGATAGTATCAACTAATATAATTCATGATAATACATGCCTAGCAGCATAATTGTCTGCAAGTCGTGTCTAGGAAACTGCAGCTTGTCGTAGCTGGCTCGGCTACGCTTTGAATGTTGAGAATGCGAGGAACTCTGTGCCTCGCCATCGCTTTTCACGTGATCTTTAAACTCACGAGGCTCTTTGTTTTCCATTTCGCCTTCATGTGGAACATCGCCATTTTCTGCCTTGTTCACTACAATTCAACGAAAAACGAAATAATGAGAAGACGAATTAATGGATCGGATGAATTTTTAAATGCTGGTAATTAGTGTTGAGTGGAAGGTGAAACGTGGCACAGAATAACTTGGATGGTGATCTAGCTTTGGTCATAACTCATTGTTTTGCATTTCTATGCAGCTAAGAATATTCAACCAGTCTAAACTAGCAAATCACAAAACTGCCCTGGCTGAAAAACTTCCACGCAATAACGCTCACAACATCCAACACTTACGGAGTGTACCTTCTGCAGCTGCCTGTGCCAGGAACATTGCCTTCCTCTTTGCGCGGCGATAGCGGCACCACACCATCAACCCAATGACTAGAACCATGTAAGCTGATGCTGCTCCTAAGGTGATGGTAACTGTCTTGGTCATCATGTGCTCATCTTTCTTCTCTTCATTTGCATCCAATGGTGGTTGATTTGGATTAAAATCTTCGGAACCTAACACGAGAAGGATACAATTGTTTAATAAAAAAAAATTGGTAATATCTGATCATAGAAAGTGAAACTGTAAATAATAAATTTATTCAGATAAAAAAGACACTTAAAGCATAGCTGTGCTATGACCTGCAATCTTTTTAATGTTGAACTATATCTGGTGCTTCTTAGATTAAAATAAATGATGACGCCATCAGAATTTAAGGAATAATGACGACCTTAATTTAAGGAATAACGAAGTAATCATAATTTAACGAATGATGCCATCATCTGAAATTTTATGAATGACGTCATAATAATTTTACGGATGCCGTCATTGTCAAAAAATTTATGAATGCCGGCCATCTCAGAATCTTCAGAATTTTAATTGATGATGTCATTCATAAAAAATTACCCATTTTTTGGGCAATTAAGTGCACGTTTTCTCGAACATTTAATCAGATACTTTTCGTACATTTAACCAGGCATTTTTTTCGGACATATAATCGCACATTTTCAGCACATTCGAAACCAAAACTACGTCGGGGGGAGAAAACGTATTGGAGATGGAAAAGTTGCTATACTTTCACAATATGATGTCAATAAACTCACTTTTGACAAAGAGTTGCACTTCTTCTCGTTTGAAGCCTCCACTATTGCCTGCAGTACAGCCATACTTTCCTTGATCATCCATGTGAACTTCATTCACCATCAGCGTTCCATTTTCCATGACGTGAAATCGCGAGGAGTCAAACCCATTTAGGACAGTGTTTTTATCCCACTGAATAGTGGGCTGTGGATCCCCATATGCCTTACAGTGAATCATCACCGAGTATCCTTCGTAGGCATCCGTATTGGTAGGATGAACAGTAAACTTGGGCGTTACTGAAACGATGATTGAGGAAAACACAAATTCAGATTCCACTTTTTTATATCGATTACAGGAAACCAGAATTTAATACATTAACACACCAATGACGTCCACTTGAATGGTTGCATTTATCAGCCCTTGGGGACTGGAAGCGATGCAAGTGTATTTTCCAGCATCTTCAGTTTTCACAGGGTCAAAGTACAAAGTCCCATTATCATCACGAATATGAGAGGGCCAATCGAAAAACTTTTGCCCTTCCTTCGTCCAATGAACAACAGGTTTTATGGAGCCCCTGGCCTTGCAATAAAGCTTGGATTTCGAACCCAACTCCAGTTTTCGATTCACAGGAACGGGAATAAAATTTAAACTCTCTGCAAGAAAATAGATTGGCTCACTCATAAGAATTAACAGGCAATATATTTGGTCTGTGCTTGCTTGATTATTCACATTTCCTACCTTTCACGTTCAATACAGCAGGTGTAGATCTAATAGGTGGATAGCCAACTGTCTTTATTTCACACACATATTCGCCTGCATCCAGTATTTGAACATTATGGATGCCAATTGTGCCATTGTGACGATGAATAAAAATATGATAGGCATCATCCTTGAGCAATCTATCATCTTGCATCCAGCTGATGGTAGTGTACGGGTATGGAGTGCCTGTATATGTGCAAGTGAATTGAGCCCAACCCAATTCGTCTACAGTGAGGGATAAAGGTTGACTTTTGATGACTGGCGGTGCTACAAAAATATAACGTAACTTCCGGTTTAAGTTGAGTTATGGATTTATTAATTATCCATATGCTTTATGTTTTAATAATCTGTTATGTCTCCATATGCACAAATAAAGAACCTTTCAATTTTTGTGAAAATTGATAATAAACCACTTACTCGAAATGTATAATTCCACCGAATCCTTCTTGGTGCCAGCCATGTTTTCTGCAACACAGGTATAATTACCACTGTCGCCAAGTTTGGTACTTTCGACGATGAGCAGCGTATCGTCCACCCGAATCCGTCCGCTGTCGGAAATCACTTTTCCTTTAGGATCTTCCCACCAAACACGAGGCTTGGGGAAACCTTTTGGAGGCTTACACGTAACTTCAAAACTTTCATTTTCTGGAATGACGTTTGAACTCAACGCCTTTGTTGTGGGCTCAAATGAATCTTTGTCAATGCTTTCCAAATCTAAAAATGCAAACTTTCGGTTTAGCATAAGTATCAACCTAACAATTTACCAATAATGGGGAAAAAAATGAAAATGGCAGCTCACATGCAACCGATAATTCAACAACATAAGTTTGGATCGGTTCCTCTTTAGATAAGCCACGTATTCCGACGCATTTGTACGACCCTTCATCTGAATTTTTCACTTTGTTAATATGGAGGGTTCCATTGGGATATATCGTCATTCTGTATTGAATGATATAAGTAGTAAACCAGAAATTATTTCCAAAACATAGTTAAGTCCTTAAGGAAACAGAAGCATCTTTAACATGAATTATCGACATAAATACAGCTGGTTGATGCCTCAACAGGAAGGTAACATTTTTGCCAAGCAGTAATATCATCTGCATTTTGAACAGTTCAGATTCCTCTTTTTAACTGAATACATCAAATAACAGTATAAAAACAGTATGCCAACCTGGAATTATTGCTGAGGGGTCCTTCTTCTCTTGCATACCATTCAATTATAGATGCATTTTCATAGACGCAATTAAAACTGGCTGCTTCTGATCGTCGGACAGTCAGATCACGAGGCAATTGTCGAATGTGAGGAGCATGAGGATCTAGTCAAACAGAAGCAGATTGGATAAGTAGGTGAATGGCTCAGAAGAAGATTGGGATTAAAAACATTGAAAATTCAAAAACAAATTAGTTCTGAAATACTGTACATGTGAAATCAAAATTCAAAATCAAGTACAGACTACTGTATATATCGTACTGTAATAGACTGGTTGAAAATTTTCAAACGTAAGATAAAGAGCCATAGTTTATTTAAGAGTAAAGAAACCAAGAAGCACATCCGAAGAAACATTTCATTCGTATTGTTATGCACATTTAAAGTTTTATAAAACAGCAGAAAACACGGACGTTCTTCAGGGTTCCCTCAGAATTTTTTTCAACTTCCCTGACTTTTCCAGGTTTTAAAAAAATTTCCCTGACCAATAACAACGTGATAATTTGACATAATTTCCAAAATTGACATGGGTAAATATTTTTTTAAATTTTCTAACGACAATTTTTAAAATTAACAGAATTTTTTTTTTACAATTTGGAAAAAATTGGGGAAAATTTGTATTAGAAAAAATTAAAATGTTGAAAATTTGTGCTCGAAAAAAGAGGGAAATTTCGCAATTTTGTCTTCGGAAAATCTGGAAAATTTGCACTCGTAAAACCTAGAGAATTTTTAAAATTTGTACACAGAAAACGTGGACAATTTTGCTAACTCGTACTTGGAAAATATGGAACATTTTGCAAATTTGTACTCGGAAAATGGGCCCTGAGCTAACCTTGAAAAAGTATTAATTTTGGATCGCCATGACTGCGTTGAAGTTCCCTGGCTTTTTCAAAATAAACCATTCTTCCCTGACTTTTCCAGGTTTGGGGGTACCCTGTTCTTTGACATAATATAGCATCGTATAAACGTATAAACATGCTTCAGGCAGGTTTATACGATTCAAAGCACGTTAGCTCGATATCCAGACAGTTGAATCTTCGGTCGCATATTGCCATGGGATGTCAACTACCCCATATTTTTCTCATGTTCATGTGGTCGCCATCAGGGAGCACGAACGCATCGCTCATCAAAGAATTTGATTTGCCGAACTCGCCTTCCATGGCTTACGGCCGTTTAGCCGAATTTTAATGGAAACAAACAACATGAACACACCACCGTACATAAACAACGGAGGCGCTTTTCAATCGCACCGCAAACGTAAATAAAGGAGGGGGATAATGGCAGCTATTTTTTTTCCAAGTCCCAGCAACTTGAAACGCAGTCATCGATCTTCAGGTACGTAAAATGTTTTAAACTGTCTAGGGAAGATAGGAGCATCCATCTTTTATCACCTCATAAATTATCCAGTTTGACAATTATCAGGATGTTTTCTGCGATACGAAAACATGCGCTGCTATTTTTATTAGGTTAAAAAAGCAGAAGATAAGCTGAAATAACGTGGGATTTCTGTTCAACACTACCGTTAAGAGGACTCTCTAAAATATCACTTTAAATTGGATAAATACGAAGCGCAATCGCGTGAAAGCACTTTTGGCTTATGAAGATAGAGGCAGAACTTTTAGTACACATTTTGAAGATAAACGTTCGAAAAAGGAAATTAATAAAACATTATGCTTGCATCAATAGTTTTTGAGGATATTTTGATTTTTCTATACAATGCCCAATGACGGCACCTGAAATGATGATCCAATTCAAGAATGCAAAGCGTGGAGTTTTATTTACAGATTTTCAATTTTATAAAACATAAGATTTTATGTTTTTCATTTGTTATCTTTCAAATTCTTGTGATTCCAATTAAAAATTACAGCAAAACTATTTAATCATCATTTATAATTACCGGATGCTTCGAAATGCTAATTTTGCAGGTATAGGGTCCAGGGTCACCACAACATTTTCACATTCCAGCGAACAAAATAACAAATGTAGGGTGGCCACAAAATTTCCATTTTAAATTTCCCTGACTTTTCTCTGACCTAAACTCACTCGTTAACGCATATCAATTTGTTTGTCATACAGCTGTAATGAAAAATAAAATACCAATTGCAATAAGAAGCTTGGCAAAACGCTAGATTTTGTTATGAGTCTAGCTGAAGTAGTGTGGGGATGGAGCTGCTAGCAGATGGAGTACAGGATAGTATTTTGCTTTTATTTGGGAAAATTTCCCTGACATTTCCATGACCACTTTTTCCCCCCTGACTTCCCTGGCCTTGAAATGCTATCACTTCATTCGATGAACTGCAGTATAATCAGTTACGATGGACGAACCTACATGTATCTCTTTTCTGTAACAACCATCCCTGATGACTCAAAAGCTATCATTTGTATTCAGTACCTGTAGAGATCAGATTACTTGGCTTTCAATGGCCACGGTGCTTTTCAAACTTACGTTTCAGAGTTAGAGCGAACTTTTCTGTGCTGTCCACTTCTCCAGCGTCGTTGCTCACTTTGCAGGAGTAGATGCCATTATCCGCCGCTGTGATCCCACGGATCTGCAACTTCTTCTGCGTAATGGTAATACGCTCATTGCGAAAGAGCATCAGATTGTTACGATACCAATCGTACTTCAGCTCCGGGTTGCCCTCGGCGTGACATCGCAGCACCAATTCCACGCCATCTTTCAACTTGTCGGGAAGTTCTGGAGACTGGAGAACCACTGACACGGACTCGCTAATCCCTAGAAAATAAAATTGCATCGTTGTCATTATTAAAATAAAATTACGTGCTCTGCAACTGAATTCTTGTTACGAATTCTAAAACCAAGATAATGAGTGAATTTCCTGTCCCTATGCTCAATTACTTACAAGTATGCATAATGTAATTGAGTGCACTAAAGGTCAAGAAATTTAGAAAAATCCACTTGGAAATTGCCAGACGTCCGTCAGCATCATTTCATTCCTCACAGTGTGGTACAGAATCATTATTCAATTTAAGGGAATTGGACGCATTACTGGAATGAAATAAAAGCAATCGCCTTCAAGAAAAGGTTGCTGTTATGTTTTCACCAAAGCACTTGGCCAGACTTAAGTATTTCAAGAAAAATACTGCAGCATTATTAGTAATATATTCAATCAATTCCAGTTTAAGTGGTCCGAGTTGACCTCCTATAATTATGACCGAGGGGTAAATTAATTAAGTATTCAGTACATAGCTTCAAGGCATAGTTTTCAATATTATATTTCGGCAATTAAACATAGCAGGTCACGAAATGCTCAGCACGGTGAATTATCAAATGTTGCAGGGATATCTTTATTGCTGCAACCGTATTAATGAGGTGTATTTACAGGGGCCATAAAACGAAAAGATATAAACAAACATCGTTAATGTTCTCTAATGACATTAAAAGTTATATTGTACACAATATATAGGGAAAAGTAAAATACACCTCACCGAAATACAATATTCTAAGCATCACAAATTCGCATAGGTTCAGCAAAATTTGCAGTAAATAACAATGCAATGTGTATTAACCGCGATTTGACCGCAGTTTGAAAAAAAAATCCATAAAAACAGCTTAAACATTCTGAAAGTTGTGTACAGTTGCAATGTGATGCGATTAAAATTTTAGAGAGACGACGTTCATGTTTACTTTTATTATTATAATTGCTATATTTTATTAAATTCAAGTTAAAATAAACATTAAATATTCTTTTAAGTGGTCGGAAAACCTACACAATTTTTTAAATGAACTCTTCCCATGCAAGCTCGATAAAATTTTTTCAATGTGAATTTTCTGATAAGACATGACAAACTTTCTCAAAAAATGCACACTATTCTAAAAATAATAAAAAAAATAGAACAAAAAAAGAAAAAATTCACTTTTTTCCATGCAAAAAACATTTTTTAGTATTATCAATTCATTTAAATTTCATGATTTATAACAGGAAAAAAAACAATTTCAACTTTTTGTTTCAATAGCATTTTGCGGAATTACCGGGAATACTTCATTACTATCTTGCTAATTTCTTGTAAACATGTTTGAGATAACTAGAATTACTTCAAAACAAGATTCAAACATTAGCATATCACAATTGATATGAATTTTTAAATTTGGAAACGTACATCATGTCGACTTTGCTTTAATGGCACTTTGTGTATTTTGATATTCTGCATCTTCAAGTGGTTGCATTGTATGAATATTATTTTGACAAGAACTTCTACCAGGTGAAAAGTCAAAATGTAACCCGGGTTCCCCCAGAAAAATTGGCGTATGGCAATATAATCCACGATTTTGCAAAACAAGCATTGCATCGATAATTTGCAAAATTAGCATGGAAAGTTTTCGAAAATATTACATATTTGTATTCGGAAAACGTTGAATTTTGTGCAAATTTGTATTCAGAAAACGTGGAAAATTTCGCAAATTTGTCCTCTGAAATGAAAATGTGGACAATTTTGCAAATTTGTGATAATTTATGTTACAAATTTGAAAATGGGCCCCAAGCTAACAAAGTAGGAGCATTAATTTTGGATTGCACCCTGACTTTTCCAGGATTTCCAGGTCTGGGAACCCTGTTAACGTATTAAGAGACGATGGCACGAAGGAATTCTTCTCAATTGTAACTAGTGGACGTCTTTTATGCCCAGAAATAGAATGAATTTTTTAAAATATTCCTAAATTGCAGTGCGGAAGTTTAAGTGTAAATGGGTACTTCTTGGGTTAATCAAATATAATTGCTAGAACAACTAGCAACTACTAGCTTGTCCCTTAAAACGAAGTTTCATCGAGGTCTAGAAGACTGGCGCTTCATTCTCATAAATTCAAAACTCTTCAGACATAAATGGGCTCCCAGTTTCGATAAAAATAAAAGTCGTTACTGAAATACCGGGACTTTAATACCAAAAAGCTGGTGCGGACGAGGACGCGTGGCACTGGCGTGCCTCATTCCTAATTTCGTTGAGAACTTGGACATTAACCGTAAGTGAGTAGGATACGGGTGAGGGGAAAAAGAAGTAAAAACCAAATTAAAGGCACCATCCTAGCTGTCAGACAGGATCAAAGGGGGCTTTACTGGGTTCTGGATGCCAGATGCGTTCGACTAAGGAAACAGCCATCAACCATTTATATTGATTGTACTTTTAACTGGAAATTCAAGAAATACAAGAATATGTGCCTTTTCACCAAGATTTATTGTAAGGAGGACGGCTGCCTTCGCAACATTCGTAGAAACCTCTCATCTGAAGAGTCTACCGTCGAAGAATGCGAGGAGCTTCCTGTAGCCAGTTAATCAATGGACGAGTCAAGTCGAATTCCAACACTTGGATATCCGACAGAGTTCAGCAAAGGATGAACAATAGCGCACTAAGATTACTTTTTTAATAAAAAAAAAAGAAGAAAAGAAAATGAAATTAAGGAAAAACTTTGTGTAAGTGCTGGCATATCGAGTAAATTGCGGAATGATATTTCCGGGAAATGCAGAACTCCCGTTGCTTCATGCACATCTGACATAATGGTTGTTTGGTATAGTGGACAACACCTAATGGCTGTGACCAAACAAGGAAAACGTTGAAAGAAATACTTAAAAACCCGTTGAAGATACCGGTATGAACTTCACGTATAATTCAAGCTGTTGAAAAATTGGAAGAACTTTTGAAATGGAAATGTTTTAACTTGATTTTTTGAAAGTTTCTGGCTATCAATGAACAGCTGAGATCTGTATTGTTTTGCATTTTGGATGTTTTCTAATCTTACGAATGCTTTTACGTAACCGACCAAGATTATAGAATGCAATTATTTGTTCATCCACTTCAAATCGCATTTTTTGCACGATTAGGAAACATTTTTGTACCAGACAAACTTTGTGAAATTCGATACATAAGTTTTGATCTCAGCATACTTTGTGAATGTTCCCCAATTCGGGTACATGTGGACCATTCCATCACAAAATTATGTTGCAATTTGCTGTATAATGTTATTTCGTAATATTAAAATAACTGCACGGTTAAGGAAATAATTTTGGGAATGTAACATTTTCCTATTCTACGAGGAATGTTCATTAAGTTTCCGCAATCTTTAAAAAAACCGTGTATGCCTAGCGTAAAAAAAACGTTAAAGTCGCAGCATCTGCCACAGTTGTCTGGTCCATTTCTCAACTTTTCAATCCACTCATATACCGAACGTTTTGACATTACTCGTAACTTAAATATTTCATAAATTCCTGCTCTTGAAATTCCTTCAAAAGTTAAAAAAAAAAAAACGAAAACCAGACATCTGCTGAGCCCCTACCTCTTCAGAGTCCATCTTTGCTTTCGAATTTTAAGCACGTGCAATTTCTGAATAATTTCTTTAAATGTCGATATATGTTCAGGAATGATGGAAGAATTTCTCCAACAATTTTTTTTTAAAAAAATATTGCGGAAACTTAATGAACTTCCCTAGTAACTCTTCTGTGGTGAAATATCCTCACTCGCGCATTGCTGATTTTTCAGATCCTTTCCTTCTGGTCTTATCAAAAACAAGATTGTAGTTAATTTCGATGCCCCTGAAATACAATTGCGCATGCATGCGCTTTTTAAATTTAGACCGATTGCTGACAATGATGAAAGCAAACATCATTGTGACGTAATTTATCATTCGAGTTTTATGCCAACGAATTAAAATTTAATAATGCAAAATGGATTGCTTGCATTGCGTGTGCTTTCTCGAAAATCATTTTCAATCAATTAGGGTTGGTATGAACAAAAATATTGGTAAAATATTGAGGTAAATTTTCCCATGACAGGCATCCTTTATCATGGCACAAATGTAATTAGGAATGCTATTTCTTTGCATAAAACTCACGTCAGTTCTTGTTTACATCTTAATTTCATATTCCAAAGATGCCTATACGGTATATGTTTATCAATTCCTGAAAGACAACCACGTACGCTGGGAGGATTAATTTGGCGCAGGCATGTCGTGGCTTTTAAAACTTGGCTATTGAAGTCAGCATCCTCATTGGATGTACGCTCCGATGAACGAAAAGAGAAAAGTAATGGATTTCAATTGATCGAGTTTCAAAGATTGAATTCAAAGAAGATCGATCCGAAAAACCAGATTTTCAATGGCTTTTATTTGGAAACATTGGCTCTTGCTGAGATGCAATTATATTTTTATCGTGCAGTGATTGAATTGAAGAAAAGAGGAAGAAAATAGACGAGGGCAAGAGACCGAACGTTTTCATGTCGTCCATTTTCCTTGGTTTGTACATGTAATAACAAAAACGTCACTCAACCTGAAAAGGACAAATAGGCGAATTGAAATAAAAAAAAATGTTCAGTGCCATCTTCAGCTCGACCATTTTTTATGCTTTTTTGGCATGTCACAGAACCGCACTCAGCAGCATCGCCACCCGGGCGAAGTTTTTGTGGGTGCCTTTTTTTTATTACCCAGCACATGCATGTTTTTGATGGTGTGATATACGATGACCTCATCCCTCCCCTAGTATTTCATTCAAGTCGCATCCACCCACCATGCAGACAAATGTTCGTTCCTATATACTGTCCTATCCTCCACTTTCTCTGCCAGCTCATTGATCTGTCCAAGGTCTAAATCCCCAATTCGATTAGAGGGGAACATGCCGAGTAGCGCAGTAAAAACATTGGAAAACACTAGATCTAAAAGCCTTTCCTTGGCAGCTGAGGGATGCTGCATGACGGCGGCCATCTTGAAACACACCAACAAGGATTGTCATTGCGGGCCATGTGAATAACAGTTTTCTGTTAGGCGAATAGCAATTGGCCACTTAGTGTCACTGTGAAGCAAGCTTATAAGGGGTGAATGATAAAGTCGAATTGCGTTTTTTTTTTTTTTTTTTCTGAAAGACAAAATTGAGATTGATGGACATCGTACGCAGTGTCACTCTTAATTCGCCTATTATAAAACCATTGAAAGCAAAATTAAATGAAACCAGCATATCAAAGCTCAGAAAAAGCAGTCAAAACCATCCGACCATTACGGCAAGAAAGAGTAAAAAAAGTACAGAAAAATAAATCTGTAGGCCTACATGTACTCAGGCAGGAGCTTAGCGAATCACTTTGACAGTCCAAGTCGTGCACGTGCGCGAATGGACTCCATTAATTGGTTTAAAAACAGCAATAACCTTGAGTGAATTTTTTAAACCAATTAAAAACGTGGATTTTGCTCAGGTGACTTCAACTGCCAAAGTGGGATTCGCAAAGCTCCCGTCTCACTACTCCCTTTATATCCCGCTCTTGCGATTCAAACCAAATGTTATTTCAAGTTTACAAATAGCTTAGACAAGCAGCAGAACGCAACAAGTTTGGAGACTTTCAAACTGTACGGTCTACGAGGGTGCAACAAGTCTTAATACAAGTCATTTCAAAAACAACATCCGTATTAAACCATACTTCCCTGGGAACCATTTTACCTTACCATTTAATGGAACGTCGTGTTTCCTGAATTGGAACGTGAATTTCCATCTCCATTATGGGGAATGGTTTCCAAATAAGTATTAATGGACCGTTTGCAGATTTGATCAGCATGCTTAGCCTATATCACGTGACATTTCATTCATTCCATTGGGAAAATTACCCGGAGGCAGTGCCGAGACATGCACGTTCTTTCAGTATTTGATTCGATGAAAGACCACGTGATGTAGCCCCATATACGTAACTCTGCATTATGTCTATTACATCGAGAACTGCATTCGGAATTTCTAACATTAAATGTGCATGGTTAATTATCCCCCCGGCCTCTTCAGGCATTCTGATAGTTTTCCCTTTGGCACAAACCCCGGCCACGCTCAAACCAACTCCAATAATTGGTCCAAATCATGTCCCTCAATGCCATCAACAATATCGCCCTAAGAACATGAGTGTAAACAACCTTGTAACAAAATCATCCCCCGGTCAAGACCTGCTCACAATAAACCACACTTGGGTTCCTACACAACGGATGCTTTGTGCAACTTGCAGTCTGCAAGGGCAGACGTTCTGAATCATCCAACAAACGGTCGTTGCCAAAGGCAAAAGGAGCATAATAAGTGAATACGAACCAATGGGATGAATTCGAAAGAGGTTGGAGAGCGTGACTACAAATCAACTGTTGAAGTCCACAATGGCATGTTACTGCATGAATTTATTGGCATAGTTTCACATGCATGCAGGTTTATGGTAATCCGACAACGTTGCGTGCAACTGGATTGAGGCTCATCAAAATTCCTCTCCTATACTTTAACGCAGTTGCAGGTGCATTTTTTCTACGAAATGTTGTTGACCAATACGGACAAATATGTGCGATAAGGGAACGAACTTATTAACGATATAATCTAAATTGGACTTGCAACACTGTGGTCCGTTGTACAACTGACAAATGACCAATAACCGGAAGTAGAAAACAATAGTAGAGGAAGAAGCGGACATTTACATTTGATTTATTCACTTGGTTAAAAAAGATTGATAAAGAGCTACTAGCAATATTAAACGACCTCCATTGCCCACCAACAAACTGTAGAAAGACTTCATGAACGTGTCACATCAAACCTAAATAAATGTCAAATCAATGGGTTTAATCTTTTAAGGAGTAATTGTGTCATTTCTCGTACTATTCTGATCGATTATTTCCAGTTACTTTTAGAGAAACAGGAATGAACATGCCAGGAACAAGAAATTTTAGGAGAAATCTAATTAAAAGACAGTAAATTATTCAAGTGATGCGTAAGTTGGAGGTACTGCGGAAGAATCCTTGCGAATTGCACTGAAGTCACGTTTTAAATACACAATCGACTTAAGATTATCGCTGTTTTTTAGCCAATTATTGCAAAACTTTTGAACATGTGACTTCATATGACTTACAATGTGAATTTGCAATTTCATTCTTTACGTTTTAATTCATGAGGAAATTGTTAATATAAAATAAACTAAAAATGTACTTTAAAAATGATGAAATGACTTTTCCAGCAAAACGAATCAGATGAAATTACTTTTCTATAGCAAAAATGAATCGGATGAAATGACCTTTCTAGCCAAAATGAATAAGATGAAATGACTTGTAGCAAAAATGAATCGGATGAAATGACTTGTAGCAAAAATGAATCGGATGAAATGACTTCTAGCAAAAATGAATCTGAGGAAATGACTTTTCTAGCAAGAATGAATCGGATGAAAGGACTTTTCCAGCAAGAATGAATCGGATGAAAGGACTTTTCCAGCAAGAATGAATCGGATGAAAGGACTTCCAGCAAGAATGAATCGGATGAAAGGACTTTTCCAGCAAAAAATGAATCGGATGAAATGACTTTTCCAGCAAAAATGCATCGGATGAAATGACTTTTCCAGCAAAAATGCATCGGATGAAATGACTTTTCCAGCAAAAATGAATCGGATGAAATGACTTTTCTAGCAAAAATGAATCGGATGAAATGACTTTTCCAGCCAAAATGAATCAGATGAAATGGCTTTTCTGTGTTCCTGTTTTCTGTGTTGGAATTCATGCAAATACTCGTTTTCGCTGATATGGAGCCTATTTTTGTTTTGTTTTTTCGCTTTTTTTTCAATGAATACTTGGCATAATCCCACCAATTTTTTTGTGGAGTGGAATGCCAACTTTAAAATTCAGTGTTGATATTGCTAAATATTTCATACCGAAATGCAATGACCTGGAGTTGAATAGGAGGATTTACAATGTGTGTATTTTATACGCGTCAACAGAAGCTATTCAGAACGGGTCCAATATAAGGTTAAAACAAAGAGCGCGTGAACAGTCCATGTTTCATTTCTGATTTCTAATGTCCTTTCCTAATTTCTAATTCCCATTGAAGACTGCCTAAAAACAAAAAAACGCCCCCTAGCAATCGCACCAGTAAATCTTCTCGGCCTGCATCCCAACCATTACAAATGCAACTACAATGTATCCATGCAGGATGTCTTGAACGTATGCAAACATATGCATTTCTACCCCCCGCATTTTTCTGTTCCTCCCTTCTGGTGCGCAAATAAAGGTACCTCTTGTGTGGAGCCGGTCTCTATCACAAAGACAATATTTGTTGTTAATTCTTTTGAACGTGAAGTTGGAGCGAGCCTAAAACGCCCTCCTCTTGTTTACAGAAACTGGATGACATATTGGACAAAGTTGACTGCGGGCTTAACGCCGGTTCGCAGAAACATCTTCTGGAGTTCTAATCCTGGTGAACTAATCTCACCGGTTTCAGGAACGTGATATTAAAGTAAACAAATAATAAAATAATATAGAAACAGAGTCGTTTGGCGCACCGAAATGCCGCCGTGATAATCCATGAATGACACAAGAGCATTAAACAAACGCATTTCCCAGAAGCCTCAAAGATTGGACGAATACCGGGATGTGCATGCTTGTACGTTATGCAGATTTGATAATCAGGTGAAACCACGTCACTTGCAATTCATTACATTTGTCGATAATTTCAGGAAAACGGTTAATGAGATGCCGAACAAATGGAAATATCCGGGCGATGCAGGACAAACCCGGGCTTGGAACCGGGTTTGGTGACATTCTATCACTTTCAAAGCCCTAGATTGCCGGGCAATTTTCCATGCTTTTCACAAATTTTAAAGTTTCCTTGCATGGTCGACTGATGGCGTTGGTGGAAGAACGAACCCCACGATCTTTTGCATGCCGGAATTAATAGCGTATGGACAGAATTTTATTGCTAATATTAACGACGCCTGCAAACATTGTGCACTTTAGTGTCAATTGTCGGGGTAATATTCGCGAATCGGTAGAAAATGTTGGACACAGGTTTCAATGCTCAAAGTGGCATATCCCGCAAAATGGCGAATCAATGAAAGTCCCCAGGCTTCGATATTTTCCCCCAACGTTCGTGCGATGTTCCACAAACAATGCTGTTGATGTCAAAGATAATATCCTCCAGTGGGTAGGAAGCAAGCACGCCATGCGGCACTTCGAGATTTATGAGCTAGCTTATGTTAATTTATACAATGGACAATGAGTTAAAAAATATCATCAAACTGCTCCAGCGTGTCTTGCATGCAGAAGATCAGCCCAAGAGTCGTTTGGTCGTTGCTTAAACATGGGGGCACTCAATCCGTGCAATACATCCGGCAGCCATTTTGTTTTTCATCCAAGAATGCAAACACCATGATGTAAAAACTGAACAGATCGATAGGAAATACGTGCGCCGCAATCTGAAGTCCCCCATATAACCCTGGCAAGGCATGCCATTTTGGAGAAGGGTGTTCAAACGTGCAATAGTGGAAAAGCAACAAAACCACCCTCAAGGTGTCGGGTCTAGGTCTGCGCGAAATTCGTGGAAAAACTGAAGAAAAAAAAAGAAGCGATGGGGAACCTGAATAATTCATGACTCTCCTTTTCGGAAATGGGAGGATACGGGCTGCAATGCGGTAAAAGAACGGAAATGCCTCTAACTTCAGCCTAATTCGTGTTAAAACAGTGGATGGCGCAGTAGAATGCTAATTCCACTGGAGCAATTTCTGTCAGAATGCCAGTACAACTCGGCGCAAGCTTGGTAAGCACATGTACAGAGCTGTGATCCAACAGTCGAAAAATTGAACAAGGTTCAATGAAGCACCGTCTCCTGAAATAATAGCACTATTAGAGGTAATGGCCAAAAAAGTGTTTGGATTTCCCAAACAAAGATCAGCAAATGGGAAATGCATGGAGAAGTTGGGGCCATTAAACTGAGTACAAGTACCAAGTCGGAAGTGAAGGTATCGGTTTAGCAAAGACAAAGGCGAATTACATGTACATCATGCTCTGTTAAATTTAAATACCATGCAGTGAAATAAAAAGTTTAAATAACGACCACAATGCCTGTAAAAAACTAGCAGACTTTGAGAACCACGATGAAATTGGAAATGATGGGATCCACAAAGTAACTCTTAAGGCCGGTTGCACCAACAGATGTTAGGGAAAAATTAAGAGAAAGGTTAATCCAGCCAGTAGACAGGGTCATTAGGCAAAAACAACACAAAAACAACATGGCGGACATGCTGCAGTGCATTTGTGCAGCCCACACCACCTGGTCACACAGACAGAGGAAGCCAGGATGCGCAATCTGGCAACACTGGTCAAAGTTATTGGTGCAACACAAACATGACATAACTCCAGGTGAACCTGGAGTCAAATTTTAACCCAAGGTTAGTAAACCTCAGATTTTAACCTAAGTTGGTGCAACCGGCCCTTACAGTCTTACATCTACCCAAGGCAATATTATAGATTACAAAATTAGTTGGTAGGCTACAGAGTTAGAATATACGTAGTTAAGTTTATAATTTACACAATATTAAAATACCAAATTAACCTGGTATGACATAGTCCATGTTTGCAGCAATGAGTTAAAACTCAGATAATGTGGAGGCCATACAACATTTGATGGTAGCATGTTCCAGAACACACCCGCCAAAGGACTAAAAATGATTACAGTTCTTTCTGGCAGTCTTCCAAAGTAATTAATTGTTTAACTGCTTTGGATGGCACCTACTGTGAGTCGGGTATCATCTTCTCTTACCAGAAAATGTAAGGTCATTGCGAAACTTGTAACAACTGCAAGGATCCATTTTTTTGTTATTATTTTCGTTTTCCATACCTTTACCGAAGGAATAACCAATAGCTAGGTCGAATAAAACATTGGAACATCGTAGACAAACTGTTTCAAAAGCTAAAACTAGCAAATATCTCATTTTTTTGTCCATTTGCAGACAATGAAAATGGCCATATTGAAGCTCCAGCAATGAAGTCGTGCCATGGATGGCAGAACATATTGCTTCCGGAAGAAAATGTCTAGGAGGGCGCAGTGATTGATCTTTTTTTTTCTTTTTTTGGAAAACAAAAAACTTGGATGAAAAGCAAAGACAAGCAGAAATACTGTGATTCAAATGAATTAAATTTAAAAAACAGCTTTTCACGATTTTTTACTCAATCTCGACAGGACAGTAAAACAGTACCTGGATCTACTTTCATTCCAGTTTACCGATCATATACTCGTGGCACCCGGATACAGTTACTGTACTGTGCCGGATTCGTGTTACCATAAGTCAGACGTGTTAAGCTACAACGTCTCCGCCATCAATGTTTAGTCTTCATCCAGACCCATTAAGGACAAGAGAGTCCATGTTCAACTAGTCCTTTGGCCATTTATCATTTTCGTGCTAGGGTAATGCGCGTAAAGCCTCGCTTCTCGCATGGGTTATTTATGAGAAGAAAAAAGTGAGAAAAAAAATTCTCGGTGAAAAATTTCTTTCTTCCATGGCAGCTAGCAGACAAGACACAAAAAAGAAGACGGCAAAATCATCCAGGCGGAGAAGAAAAACATGGCGCTGGATGAAAAAGCGTGTTAAATATAGTTTAAAAAGATTAATTAACATTGAAATTCCTCCCACGTACAAGAAAGGGATTGCGATCTAAGGCAGTGAAAAAAGTTTTTCACTTTTCATTCCATAAACATTACTATAGAGGTACCATTGCTGCTCGTGTTGGCAGGCTCCACTTTTTATCAATCCAAAACGAGTTTTTGAGCTATTTTTCGGATCATCCTGAATTGATGGCAATGAACCTTTTACGACTTTCCCTGGTCAGCGGGTGGACCGCAGCAACCTTAACTCTTTAATAGGTCCAAAGCATTCTACAACAATTTGCATGCTCATGCATCTAACTATCTCGATTTATCAAAACAAAAAATGCATTTTCAATTAGTTTCTTAGCTTCGTAATCATCTAAGATTTAATAACAGAAGAGGTTACTTGAGCCATTTTCGTCTTCGATGGCCAGCTGTAGCTAGCTCAATTACACGTACTACTTAAGACCATGCATGCAATCCGTTTATGCTCGATTTCTTGGGTCTTCTTCAGGCTTACAGAACATATTTGTTGACAATGGACACAATGATGCTTCACTAGAGAATATTTTTTCTAGAAAATTCGGTATACTTCCTCGAAATGTAGCAGTCTTATTAGAAGCAGACTGATTTCTTTAAAAGAGATGAGTCTCTTTAAACTGAGCACCTGCCATTATTGTGTAGTATATTGTATTTTGTTCGAAAAATAATAGTTATAATTTTAAATAAAGCAGACAAACTATTGATAGGTTTCCCCCAGAAATATCATATTCAACTTCCCTGATTTTTCCAGGTTTTTAAACAAATTTCCCTGATTTTTTCAGGTTTTTAAACAAATTTCCCTGACTAAGACAATGTAAAAATTGTTATTGACATATGCCAATGTTACTCACGATTTTGCAAAATCGACACAGGAAAATATTTAATATTTTACAAAATTTAATAATGACAATTTTCAAAATTAACATAGGAAAATTGTAAACATTTTTCGAAATTAGCATGAGAAAATGTGCCTCTAGAAAATGCTGAAAGTGTTGCAAAATTTAAATCAGAAAATGTGAAAATTTTTGAAAATCTGTACATGTACTCTATAACTGTTGTAGATTTTGGTAAATTTGTTCTCGGAAATTTTTGAAAAGTTTGTAATTTTCACCTCGGAAACTTAAAAAATTTTCAAACGACCCCTGAGCTAACCACGAAGCAGCATTAATTTTGGATTGTGATAACATCAATATAATACCCGGTACGTTAAAAATCCCTGACTTTTCCAGACATTTTCAAGTTCCCTGGCTTTTTTATGTATGGGGCTCTGCATACAGATCTTCAAATGGTTGGAATGCATGATAACCCACCGAGTTAAAACGTTGAGCATTACTAAAATAATTGGTTTGAAAAATTCAAGACTCGTGAATCAATAACCCAGTTTGGTTTTGCATGATAATATAAGTTTTCTTTTAATAAAATTTTCGAAATTTGTCCACACCAGAGAAATCTTCCATTTGAAACAGTAGCAAAGTGAAATTGTAGGTTTTTCAAATTACAGCTGAAGTGAAACATATCTTGAAAATTGAGAAATTCGTGCGAAATTTTAAAAGTGATATTTGAATAAAGTTTGTTTAATTTTCTAGTTGAGTTTTTCCAAAAGGCGGATTTCAGTGATTTCAGCATTTTCCTTAAAAGCATCTAACTTCAATGCTGGTTTAGCTTGGAAAAAAAGCGTTCTGGTCAAGACCTCGACAATTGGATTTTGTTGGAGTAAATCCATTATCACCACATTGCAAGGGCTGTGATGGTCTACGAGTACTTGCATGTGCCAGACATTTCTGTTGATTGAGTTGCAATGCATATGTCAACTACTCAGCACATCTTACAGCCATGTGTGCATGAGTGGAATGCACACAAACCTTTCCAGTTCATGGTTCGTTAAATACCAAAGAGATAAAAAGGATTGATCGGCTCTGATTTCTCTGACATTCATGCATAACTTCATGCAAATACTAAAACTGACGTTACAGCGAAAATATTAATCCAAACTGGCTTCGATATCATTTTCATTTTTTTCATTGAATCTACCAACTTTCAAGAAGACAAAATTTGGTGTCTTTCAAAAATATTACAAATTCACTTTGCGATTAATGATTTAAATGGACAGATCTTCTAGAGTTGTTTTAAATGGGGAAACTTGCATAGCACCATAATTTGTATTTAAAATACATGTAGGCCTAAAAGTTATTTCTGTTTACCCTGTAGTTCAATGGACCATATGCAGATTTCGTCAGCAAGCATATATCACGTGACATTCCATTGGTGAAAATTACCCGTTGATTCGATGAAAAGATCACGTGATGTAGCCTCATACGTAACACCGCATAAGGTCCATAGTTAGTCGTTGTTCTTAAAATCAAATTATACTGTACAATAATTGCAAGTGTCCCATACATCTAAATTATCTTACAAATGTATTTTTCTATTAAATTGGTTTATTTACAAATTATGGGTACTGCGTTGAATTGAATTGATAGATTGGAACATTCAAGGTAATTCTAAATGCATCTCTTAACATACAAGTAAACGTATTTAAAAGTATATTACAATAATAGGAATGTATTGCTGAATGTTTTTAATGCATTGTTCACAATATTTAAGTAAGTATATTTTTAATGCACTGCAATGAATGCATCCATTAACATATTTTAAAACGTGTCCAGCTCCAGAGGTCAACACAAAAGACGGTATTAATAAATTCGAGCAGACTTAGCTCTAAATTCAGTAAAAACGAAACATCTTGGCTCACCAATTACCATATACATGTACGGAAGTTGCTAAATGGCATACAATATTGTTACTTAATTCATTTTACCATATGCTATGTTTACATATATTTTGCTCATTGAAAATGCATTTTAAAAATGTAATGTAATTAAATATGGTGATAATCTTTAAAACACTCGTTTTAGAGAAAACTAAACATTCACGCATTGCGTGTATTTTTAACAATACGCTAGCATGTTTTTTGCAGGTTTAGCACCCTCGTAAGACCCATTCATCATTGTGTCAATGGCGACAATAAGCCTAATGAAGACGGGACACGAACACGAAATCAAGCAGAAAATGGGCCAATGCCAGCCATGGCCCCAGAAAAAAAAGTATCGCTCATCCCACGTTGGGAACAAAAAAAATGATAACAAACCAAGCATGGAAGTTATAAAAAAAGGATTAAAAGAGGGGGTGCAAGGGCTTGGCATATACCTAGACTTACGCCATGGACCATATAGACCCTCGATGGGAATTCTACCCTGGAAAATGGGGCTATCCGAAGCAGGCTTTATCCCCTGCTTTTCATCATCCCTTGTCATAAATCCCACACCAGGGAGTGAGGCCCTGCGAGTAGCATTCAGCCGTGCAAGAGGCCTAATATTCCTACACCCACTCTGGAAAACCATGAACTGAGCCAGGGTCGGTGAGCCATGCATTCGCTCAAGTCCCTTTTGTGATTCCGTCGATGGGCTCAATTAAGCGGACGGCAAGAATTGGGTTGAAAGGCTGATGAGGGTCAGGTGTGGGCGTCGACTGGATCAGATTGGGGGGTGAAGAGAGAGGGGGAGATGGGACATAAAACGAGCCCAGGGATGAGTAGACTGGAGAGAGGGGCTATAATGGGCAATACACAGGGCACGGTCACACGATACCCACAGTAAGCTAGGCGAGGGGTTGTTTGGGGAACCGTTGCTGATCTAAAACTAAGATAGGGCAGAAAAACAGATCTCATTTCAGCTTTGGATAATGGAAGTTCGGAGGCACGTTGCCAGAATTTGCCGTACAGCTGCACGAAATCCAAACGCCTTGATGTGGAGTAGGTTCTGTTTATTGCGGTCTCTAGAGTTCGGCATCTTTGGAAGGGTCAATGACAAAACGCCAACCACCGCAGCAGAACTACGAGGGTTTTCTGTATAGATCTGGATTCTGGAGCAAATTCGGCGACTGCCATCGCGGTACATGCCCTTGGGTTCATCCGGTTTATCTCCCCCAAAAACTCGAAGTATATAATAAAGTCGACAACTAAAGCACAAGCCGGATGTTTTTGTCCGATGGAGCGTAAAAATTGAAATAAACTATTCGCTTACTCAATTACATGTACTCAAACCATCTCAAATACAATATGGTTTCGGACCAGGCCTAATTGATTAAGTTAACCATCAACATGCATTCGATGGAATATAAAAAAGAAACTTATTTCAAAATTGTTTAGTGCCATCAATCATTGCATTTCATTAACTTTTGAGTCTCGCCTTTTGATCATGAGTTTATCGACGCTTCGCTAAATGCGCTAGTTGTGCCTGTTATTTCTCCAAGATGGCAAAAATGTGGCGGATGACGAAGTGCCAGCTAAATTTTCAATAAACACTAGGTTTACCCTGAAATCTAAAGTCCTTTACAAACGAGGAAAGTTATATCTGGAAATAAATTGCGAGAAATTGCAGGAAAGTTATGTCAGTTGAAACAATTTTCTGTTTCACACATTGAGCGACACTTTCAGAGTATATAGATCTGCTTCAAAACTGACAGCACTGTTTCGAAGGAAAATGAGGGCAAACTAACTTTGACAGCACTACTTTTGTTGCATCCTGTGATGCAGGCTACACTGTATGTCTTTTCTGATTGGCTATCCAACAGAAACTTATTTGCATGACTGTAAAACCGATGACGTCAGTTAATTTCCGTAAATAAGTTGCTCAGAACAGAATCACTTTCTATTATGGAAATATATGTAGATCTGGAAATTTACTTGCGGAAGGAAGAAAATTGTCCCAACACGTTGGAATATAAAGCAATAATACGTAACTCGATCGCATTGAGTCCCAGTTCCGAACAACTTTCATTTCATTTCAGTGCATGCACATGTACATAACAAGTAAACGTTTGAACATGTCCCAGTCATTACTTCGACGTAATCATACGTTTCTTCGTTAATTAAACGATGAATCTTTCGTGGCCAGAATGATTAATTGCCACCAAATGAGTTACATGCATACTGCATCTTAAAATGTTTGACAATTAAGTGCTACGACCCGATTACATTTGCCCTTAATTTGGTAACGCGGTATAATATTTTATGCCACACAATAAGTCATCTTCAAACTATTTGTTTCACGACGTAAGATTCAAGTCAATTCATTCAATATTTCGCTCTAAAAATTGCCACTTATTACCATTCAAAAGCGCCTCTGATCAAGCTTTTACAAGCTCTCTAAACTCATTTCCTTAAAACTCCAATGGGGGTCAATTTTTTCCAATTGATGATTGATCACCTTTACCATTGTTGCTCTTACAAGGGACATGAAATTAGAAATTGATGTGTCCCAAATTCAAATTTTACGTGCTAAACAGCGGGAGGTGATCAACAAATGAGTCGAATGTCTAGCATAACACTGCAGATAGCAAACCAGACTCGCCCTGTATAAAAATGTGCTTTGGGTTCAATTCAATTCCCAGTAGCTTTCTTTCATTACGTTAGTCCAAACGATGTTACATCAGGATCGATCTTTTCAGGCTTAGTGTGAGCGCGTTAAAAGCTTGCCACATTTAGGACCATTACTTCCAATGACTTTTCCAGCAGCCTTTGGGGAGGGGAGGGGGGGGTTGTACGTGAATATGCGTGCAGAAGAAGAAAAAAAGGCAAACTAGCGGGTAATCCATCCTTCGTAATTACGTTTGCACTGACCAGTGGGGGGGGGGAAATGAGGAAGCAAGTTCGCCAAATGCGCAGAGGATATTGCTGTTTTTCAGACATTACAAACACGCACGAGCGGTAGACTCAAAAGCATACTCACACATAATATCCAACGTGGCAGGTAGACTGGTCAGCGAAAATCCGGTGGTCGAGTTGGTGGCGATGCATTGAAACTCGCCAGAATCTCCGACCCGGTCCGCTCTGGTGATGATCAGGTTGCTTCCGTTCTGATACCGTCTCGTCGTGTCCTTCAAAGGATGGCCACCGAGGGTCCACGAAAACGCCACGGATTTAATGTCCGACACATTGCACTCTAGGATTGCACTTTCACCGCTGGCCACTGTTTGGCTCTTTGGTTGGACGTTGAAATAGAAGTTATCCTGACCGATGGCAAACCTAAACGTCACACCTGCAATTTCGATAGATGAAAAAAAAAAAACGGTTAATACAGGCTTGACTTAGCTTGATAACCACGATGCATTGAAAACTATAGTCAAGAGCAACTGCTAAAATGCCAACTGTTGACAAATTCCCAGACAACTAACTTTGCCAAAGTACACTGGCTATTTGGTAAAATGTGAAAAGAAATTAATTTTCGACAAAATACGAGGGAAAAAATGAAGATTTGACAAAATCTGGATGAAATGAAGGTTTGACAAAATGCAGTTATAGCTGTTGACTTTGGTTGAAATTCAACACGGAAGTGAATATGTCATAACAATACACAGTAATTGGGGCATTGTGTATTGCTTTAATGGAATAATTTAGGAAATGTCTGAATGGCTCCGTGGATTAATACGTACATTGTTGTCCTAATTTTTATTTCCGTGAACCGAAGCATAGCCTAGATTGAACAAGTTTTACTACAGCTGTACTGAGAATATATTTGAAACCAGGTGCCAATAGGGCCTACATTCACAGACTTCCAGCATTTTCTAAACTTAATGGACCTTATGCAGATTTCGTCAGCATGACATTCTCGCGCAAAAATGCATTTCTAAACTTAATAGACCTTCATCCCAAAAGCGGAAATTACCCGAAGGCACATTATTGCAGTTGCATGATTCGATGAAAAGATCATGTGATGCAGGCACATACATGTACTACGTAGCTGCATAAGTTTAATTTTTGTTAAAAATTGAAATTGTTAAAAAGAGAGAATTATAAGTAGTTACGAGATTTAAAGGTCCTTTAATTAATTACATGTACAAATGGCATGCTCAACGAAACGTTTCGGCAAGAGGTCTTCTTCGGGAGCTAAAAAAAGAGTACATTAACAGTACATGTACATCATAAAACTACTTTTAGAGATCTTCTGTTAAAAGCTACCGAAATAGTTTTAAACCTTTAATCAAACTTTCTTCCTTTTTTCAAAAGTTCAAAAAGGCTGCTTGAAATTCAAATGAAACGATCTAACAGGAATCACGGGGGCCATTACTCAACAGATACACCTCAAACGCTTCTTAGCATATAGGTGGTGTGGTTTTTAGTAAAACTTTTGGATCAGATCGTCCATGTTGCAATTGGGAGAAATCAGAATTTGCCGGGTGATTTCAACATGCCTCGTTCCCGTTATACTTAATTGCGTTTTAATATTTATGGGCTCGTAGGATGATCTAGCTAAAAGTGAGTTAATGGTCTGCCATAAAAGGTTTGTTCTACCAGACATGGCCGTGTCTTTCCAATTCCACATTCGGTAGATAACAGCAGTGACATGGTCGCCGTATTAAACTTTTATCTGTTCCCATTAATAATTCAGAGGCTCGGACTACTGAAAACGAGTTTGGCATCCTCGTTAAGAGAGAGCTAAAAATTCGAAGATAACTTTGTGAGGAAAAATCGGTGAACAAGAAACTGTCGCGAACTTCAAAGCGTCCACTGTAGGCTATGCAAATACAGTACTAGTACATGTATGCTAAATGATTTTTTCCCATTGTCGGTGCAGCTTTACGTCAAAAAGAAATCCCAAGCGAGCAATGGTTACTTAAAAATTCAGTGAACCGTCACGGCAGGTCCTTGGAAAGCAATTAAGGACAAAAGGGCGTATGAGGTCAATCGGGCTGAAGATGGACAAAGAGCGCCGAACGGCATTGTCCACATTTAATCCATTGGATCCGGCTTGATTTTTTTTCTAGGAATAAGCCTGGTTCGATAACAACTTCGATTCGAGGATCATGCAATGCCAATTGCTGGTATCCCGTTGCATTTTAATGACCGAATTCGGGAGAATTTCATGGCGAAGGGACGCGAGGATGGCAGTTTTTGTGGTAAACCATCTGTCATCTCTTGCGGGGATTTATTTATTTTGCCCAAAAAAAAGGCAAACACCAGCCAAAGTGATCCTTGAAATAATCCAATCACCGAGGAGATCACTCACCATTGAGCAACTCGTCTAAAATGCTGCATATACACCATACATTACATGTACTTGGGAAGTTGGAATCAATTTAGGACGGGATTGGTTCAGAAGGAATAAGATTAACATTTAAAAAAATAACGATGTTAAACATGTGCAGTGAAAGGTGACTTTGTCGGCAATTTAATTTAAAATCAATACATGTACATAATAATTATATCACAAACATGAATTTATTCACCCCAGTGCAATTTTTTTAAAATTACTTTACCGAAATATACAGTAGTTATTTAAAAAAGTATAAGACATCTGCGTAGATTTAATTAAACGTTTTACTTAATTTCAAACAATACTAATTTCCTTAAAAACAAAGATGAAACCTGCGAATACACTGAACTTTGAAGGGGTTAAAAAAAAAAAAAAAAAAGACTACAGTGTACAACATGTGGTTAAAATAATTTTACCTTTGCACTTGCAACAATCCGTGGCGTACATGCATTTTTTTCAAACGACATTCCAGAAGAAAGTTTACAGAAACCGATATCGCTTTCCTGTCATTTTAAAACCGAAATATTTAAACTACAAGAGAAACTGAAATTCACTAAACACTACAATTATTAAAATGTAAATTATAAAACTTGGTTTATCTAAGTCGCCACAATGGTACGTGCGACGACCACCACTGCGACGAAATTTTATTGCTGAATCAACGACAGATTTTGTTTTCTCAAGGACAGAAAACAAATATTTGAAGACTTTCTTTCGGAATGTGGTTAGAAAAAAAAATACCAAGGAATTAGAAAATTGGCAGACCCTCTAAGGGGGAATTAAACTTCTTTGGAGGAGTTCGGTCATAGTCCAATAAGTAAAGCAATAAATTTATTTAAAATTGCGAATAATAATAATAAGGAAAAATATCTGGCCATAGTGTCATAGGTCATAGGATGTTACAAACCTACATGTATACAAAAACTACACCTTCATTGGTGGCAAAAACACACTTCAGGGGCAGAAGAATCCGCGAATTCAGAGTTCATTTGCGCTCGTCCTTCGTCACTCATCAGTCATTCAGAAGAGGATTGCATAAAATTCATCTGACCACAGAACACCCTCTAAGACCTGTTTTAAATTATCGCCTCCACCCCACTTTTACAAAGACCCTTTTACAACATGCGAGTTTAATTACATCGAAAGTCTGGTGCTGAATCACCCCTATAACTTACTCCCCTCGGAAGACCCATCTTGTGGGTGGCCATGTGTGGCAGTCAGCAGCATGGCACATGAAAGAGACGGGGGATCACGTACGGATTTATTTTGATAAAAACTACTAATATCTGTCTGCTTTTGCCACCATTAAGCGTATTTTTTAGGCGCACAAATTCTAAATATAGATATTAGCAAGAAACTTAGAACTACCAAGATATGAAGCAGTTTTTGAGAAAAAACTACAACAAAACTACATGATAGCAGCTTGGATAATTAAAACGTTTCAAACAAAACCAAATTTCAAAGCTTGTCTAAACGAGTTTACAATCATCCCAGTCGAGCTCATTATTGTCATTTTTTTTTACCAAAAGTAATTGCAGAAAGCAGCAGTTGCCAAGAAGAAATCTGGACTAGCTGGTGTAATGCAGGGATAGAATTTTGATAATGTGTTTTTGATACTACAGTATATCCGTGTCATTAGAGCTGAAAATCCCTTGTTGCACGAAACGTAGTATTTTGCCCTGGATGGCATAATAATAAAAATTACAGGTTTACTAAGCCGAAAATAGTACATGTATACTGGGATCCAATGAGCCCCATTAAAAAATCAAACATTTAACAGCCAAACTTACAGCTTGGCGGATTTTGAACCCATTTACAATTACATTTTATTTTGGTAACGTTATGCATGGACGATTCCATGTGTTAGTTCATTTTCATGCTCAGCCACATTAATAATCCTGAATAAATTATGGTAATCTGACAATTTAACCTTGAACTCAAAAAGAAACCAATTAGATTTACAACTGTGTTAAAATAATTTTCACATACTGTAGTGAAAAAAAAATTTTAGAAACTATATTTTTAAATCCACATCCTGCGAAACTTTTTATGATGTTAATATCAGGATGTTTTTTTTTTAATGTTAATGTTAAGATCTGGAGTGGATCTGGACAAAATTCAACTGAATGTTTTATGTCCACATGCATTCCGATTTCCGAACAAATCTGGGCTATACATTCCAAATTTCGTGCATGGTCCCAAAAGATGCATGAGGTTAGTGCAAAACCATGCTTTTTACGTTATCCTGGGCTCAATCAGGAAATTCAGGGAACGGAACAATGGACACGAAAACCGAAGCGGGGAATATCCCCACCTGCTCCAGGCTCCCTCATCAAAAGCGCCGATGACAAGCAAAGCGGCTTGTCAAACGGGAAAAAATTTCAACTGAAAAATTCTCTTACCGATCATAAACAGCACGAGGGCGCCACACGGAACAGCCATGATTCCCACTATCTTCAGGAGTGAAAACACCAGAAATCCATCGTAATAAAATCCACTTCGGATCCTTTGTCTTCACCGCACCATTTTCAAACCGTTCTCTAAACTCGAAACACAGGAATGAGCCGAAGAGCGATGACCCACTTCAGCCGCCAGCCGGTGGCGTCACGTGTCAAAGCACATTACGCCATCTAGTGGATGGTCGAGAAAGCAACGTTTTAGGCCAGAAAATTATTTTCAAGTAAATTAGTTATAAATTATGAATTTCAGGGTGTTAAGGCCGTCTCCTATGGCACCGAATTCCTCCCAGTCCCACCCCTAAAATACTGCG
>JAQGBX010000592.1:0-33227 GCA_034698745.1 Megaphyllum sjaelandicum | reverse complement strand
AAGGTCAGCAAAATTGTTCAAACCACTTACAGGCAGGCAAAACTGCTGGCCTTAATCTACAGATTTGAGTACCCCTAATCTGTCGAGTGTATCGATTACGATGGTCTCGACAGGACTCTGATAAAACGAGGACATCATTCGGAAGACCTCCGTTGACCACCTGTTCATCGTTAACCCGGTAACGTGTTGCTGTCGTGCAAGTTCTAGAACCTTCAATCACCCATCGCCCAATCACGCTATGGCCACATCGACATTGGGAAATTCCCCAACATTCGTCGATTAGGTCCCTACACCTGTAAGAAAAAACAGCAACAACCAAAAAATAATTGAATAAAAAAAAAAAAATTGCATATCACCTTTGACTTTTCCACGACGGACGGAACCATCACCCAGATTTTTTTTTTCATGATTTTCCGATCGTTCGGCAATGTATCCGAACGCCAGAAAATTTCCCTAGCTTTCCTCCCCTCTCCGTATCGCGTGGAATCGTTCCTTCGATAATGATGATTCGTGGTGCTGGGGAGCAGCTATTCTCGTAGCTCCATCCCCGTTCTGCTTTTCCGATGGTGCGTGCAGGATTAACCGTTCCTCCGCTAAACGCAACGCAAGGACCGCTTTCTGGATAAGCGCGACTGTCCCGAGTGCGAGACACCCCGTTTCCAAAAAGCTCTTGTCGGTGGTGAGGATATTCCTCCTCGAGGAGCACCTTTTCCGAGTCCATGGACCGAGGCGATGCTTCGGTCGGTGGCGTCGAGATGATGACCGACGACGGTTCATCAACCGAAGCACGGAACGGTGCCGAGTGATTCTGGAATAATCGAGTCGTTAGAAGGTAGGTTTCATGGCCTGCAAAACGGAAGTATGACATGGGAAAACAGCACGATGCGTTTGGTTTTTTGGAGGTGCATGGGGAGGACCGTCGTTGGTGCGGTGGCTGAAATTCCATGGTTGGACCCGCGAAATTTCAATCCAGAAAATGCGCTTCGGACGTGATGACGCGAATTTGGATTACGATCGGAAAATTGACTTCGATATGATTTTTTAATTCGATTTCTACGGTAGTTGAATGTGTAACGTCGTGGCTCGCGGTTCTACGCAGTGGTGTGAATACGTTATAGGCTGGGAATTTCGATTGGAAGGATTGCCTCCGTAATATCTCTCGGTTTGTGTTGGTCGTGATCAAGCCCGTTTGAATAGTATACGTACATGTCACGCATTCGGTATGAAATTAAGAAAGATTTAATAGTTGTTTGAAAGGAAGACTATGGAAGACTCCAAAATCGAGCGTTTTTCTCATATTTTATTATGGGATACGGGAAGTGTTAACATTTTAGAAAAATATATGTTCGTTTCACCGCAGATTTATGACTTGGACATTTATTTCCCTCTTCGTAGTGGGATGTACAGTATCTACCTCGGGGTATTTATGTTCATGCAATATACCGTTTATATTTAAAAATCAAGCTTGGCAAGAATCCAAAATCGGAGGCGCGAAAATCAAACGCGACGGTTTTTAGCGGACGATTTTGGATTTTTTCCAATTTTTATAAATAAATAAACGGGAAAATTTTAAATTTTATTAAATAAAAATAGCCCGCGTAAAATGAATCATATTACAGGGAGGACAGCATACGTTATATTGAAGTTATAATCTTTATTTCAAGCGAAAATACGAGCTATGTTCGTAAAATTTTCATAATGCTGGTTAGCAAATAATCGGAAACTATGTTTTTCATAATGTAATGTATATATAGTTTAGAGTCAACCTTGCCTTCTCTAAGGCTTAAAAATTCGCCGTGAATTACGAGAAATGAATTTTCAAATGATAATGTTTGAATTTGTCAATTATAAAAACATAAATGAAGTTAACTACTTTCAGTTTGAAATTTTCCTTTTTAAAAGCCATGGTTAGTAAAATGCTCAAAAATATGCGCTTGACTTTTCGGACATGCCGGAAATTGCCAAGTTTCCAGAAATACATTAACTTTCCTCATGTATGGCCGGCTTTACGAATGCATCCGGAATTTCTATCATTACTACATTACTAAATGAAATAGAAAGCAACACAACCCTTCAGGATTAACCTAAAAAAACCCGCTAAAATCCAACGAATTTAATATACTATAAAATATAGTTGATAATAACATGGTACGCTTATTGCATAGCAACACCATTTTAGGACACGAAATAATTGATGTTGTTATAGGCGTTTACTTGCTCTTTGCTTCTGTTAAACTCAATGGAATGAAATTGCGAACATGCACTTGCATTAAAAAACATTAAAAAAAATCATTAAAAAACATCGATGAGTTTCGATATATCAGGAATATCTTGATCATCTTGCTGCGTAATGACTGAAGTGGTACGTAGTATCTAACTGTAGATGCTGATATAACTCTAGTTGCTGCTATATGCTCGAAACTCATGCATAAATATCGGTATAAAGCTGGTTCAATTATTTCTTGTCATTAAAGGATCCAAATTAATTAGTTTTCCTTCGGTTCTCTTATTGGAATTAAATTGACACGCTTTTATTTCTATGTCCCGCAGGCGTCCTTTTCTTAAGAAACGTATACTGTCGAGTAATTAATTAATGAAAAACTTGTTGGATTTGTCAAAACGTTCCATGTACATGTAGATTGCTTCCTAAATTGGAGCTAAATGCAATTATTGATTAGGATTCAACAACGTCAAACGTGACGTCATAAGCGCTAACATTTCACGCATCGCACGCCTTTGACGTCGATTTAGAATTGCACTTTCGCTAAACCTTCACATGGCCGGAAACACAAAAGTCCATCATATGACGTCTTCTGCCAGACGACATTGCGTTAATGCCATGTTGGTCTACAGCATTTTATGGCTCCAACCTCAGACAAAATCGAAGAGGCGAACACTGCATGTATGTCCCTGTAATGTTTACATTTTTACTTATTACAAATTTTACTTATTATTGAATATTTTTTGTATCATGGTATAAACTTTGATGACGCATTTCCTCTTGCGTTTTATCAATATTTACGGTTAGCACGAGGGGTGCACGGCGGTTCCGTTCTAAGTACAATTCGTATACTATTAGATCATAGAATAGCAGATCTGAGACATCTACTGACTGTCATCTTTAATCCAAGGCTTTTGGGCTCGAAGATGATCAAAATCGACGTGATCGACTTTTTAGTGCCAATTCAGGATGTCCAATTAACCATCTTTCATTTTCTTATTTTCTCAAGATTGCACGTGCCTCGATCGAGACGTAGACGTAATGTTGGTTTTTAATTGCTTATTAAGCATTTATAGATTTGCATCCACTCGATGGATGATAATTGCATCCAGTGATTAAAATCCACTTTATCCCGTTATGAAACATCAAAAATGATGACATCGTACTGTAGAAGCTTGCCATTACTTTCGAAATGGGTCGGAATACTTGATGGGTTAAATGAAGCGTGTATAAGCAAATGTCAGTAACCTCTGACATGCTTTGTCGAGGGCAAAACCAATCTACACGTTAAATCCTCCAAAATGTGGAATACGGGCTGGTAGCAAAGTATATAGGCCTCAGAGTTATGGTAGATGTCGCTTAAGTCAATTTTAGGCGCAACAGGTGCGGGACAGGTTTTAACATGCCGACAAATGATCAGTCTTTTATGTCAGTGCATATTCGAAACATAAAGATCAACACAAGTTGTATCTATGGAAAACTTGCATGTGACGTCACGCAGCTCGTGGGGGTGGCTAATGTGACTTGATTTACATCGTGGGTGTGTTGTGGGGTACATGAATCTGAGAATCGTGGCGATAACAAGGAGCATCATTCTAAAAACTTAAGAAAATGCCCCATTAGATACTATCACTTACCCATGAATAGATTTTTTATCTGAAACTAAATATTTTGATGCGGTTGTGCCACTGCAAATCAAAATTTGTGTGAATTTCCTCGTTTATCTAAATAAATAAAAATGTAAATGTTCGTTTGTTCCTATACCCATATCTTTGAAAGGTTTTTACCGATTGCTTTCAAATTTTCACACGACGTTGTCTTCGCATACGTGCGGGTTTACATAAAACTATTACAGCTGTCACACCTGTGACAGCTACAAAAATGCCTTTTTCGAATACAAAATAACGACTTTGTGACATCACTGTACCACGCCATCTGTTGGCCGTATATCACGCGCTATGCTAATGATTTTATGATTCCACGTGGCTTCTCAGAGAGATTGTAGGGATCACTTGGAAGAGATGATACCGCGGGGGGAAGGGGGGTAGGACTGAAATAGGGACTTGGAAGAGATGATACCAGGGAGGGGGGGGGGCTGGGAGATATCATAGAGGAATTAGATCAAAGCTACAGCAACGCTTGACCGGGCACAGCTAGTTTGTAAATAAATAATTAAATAAAAGAATAATGAAAAATGATATACATGGAACGAATGCGCCTGCTGCCTGGACGTGTAATTTACCTAAAGCAAAGGCAATCATTTATGCCACAGTATAATTACGAAGTACCCCAACTTGTCTTATCTAGGCGGAGCCAGAACGCGTCGTCTGCTTGTGAAAGCTATTTATAGTGCATTTAAAATAAAAGAAGTGAAATTTGTGATTAACATTGAAATGGCAACACGAGTAAACTTGACGAATGCATTTACTGCGTGGCCACTAAATCCATAAACTACGCCCAAGAAAACGAAAGATGCGATGACAGGATTATTTATTCCAACGCATATTTATTACGGTATGTCCCCTATGGTATATGATAATCGATTTATGGACCTTTTACGTTTTGAGGTTAGACATTTAAATATGTCGCTTTTGTGGCAACGCCGATCACGCGAGTCACCTTCGAGCATATACATTGTATAGTGCTCTAACTTTATCATTTCATTTAATCGCATATTTACATTTCTACGCTGATGAATAGTTGTGAAGAGCAGCGTTCATGGAGTTGCATTCAAATGATCCCGCGCATGCGCGTTTTTTGGCACTCGCAACCCCATTAAGAGGTGTAGTCCACATCATTTGCGCCTGGCAAGAACTCGATAAATTGATTAATTGCTTCATTTAAAATCTTGCAAAATCCATCCGCACACGCGTGTGATCTTGTCCCGTGACCCGTTATTTGCATTTATGCCTGTAGCTTAATAATTTATCAGCAAATGCCTCCTGCCTGCATAGATGATGAGCTATAGATAGGACGTTCGCCTACAGGCCTTGATGCGTGGTTCGTATGATATTGACCATATGTTAATCCTTTCAAACTGTTGCTTATTGCGAACCTATCGTAAAATATCCCAGTTAAACGTTTTCTCTTCTCAGCCATGCGTTAAAATAAACAGAAATCCAAGACTGCGCCTAGCGTGTACTTTTTCCCTAGCATGATGGGGGAAAAGACAGAATATCGTATGTGTATAATGTAAGAAGACCTCACGTTCTGAATTTATTCGATTAAAACATACATTAGGGTCATGGGCCAGACTATTTTTTCAAACAAATTCGAAATTTCCCCAAACATTTGTCCCGTCAGTGCCCCGAGGCATTAAGATCTTCATAGAAAAATCGGTGTTACTTGCATGAAACCAGAATCTGCTTGGCTGGTCAATTCATCCCTCATCTTGGACGTCTGCCCAGTCATTATCAAAGGCAGTTCTCCAAACTCAGACCTGTTTCCATGACGTGGCATTGACACCATACACCTCAACCGTTTTGCTCACATAAATCTGATCATACTTCGCGGCTCAACGTTTGACCTTGCTCCCTCCAGTCACCTGATGGTAGGGACAGTTGACTGTCATGAAAGGCGATCTTGTGTTCGTGAGAGAATTAGTGGTCTATTTGCTTGGATTGTAGGCAAGAAAGTTGAATGACATAAGGAGAATTACACACGTGATGGGTCTTGTGTCCTTTACTTATCCATTCCTCATTGGAAAAAAACTGTTTGTAAACTGATGAGATTTATTTCGGTTTGCAGTGTAATTCCTAATTAGTTTCATATTCATATATTTATGTCAGTTTAGTTTACTAGTTTACCGTCAGTTTTCAGTTCACAGTCATAGTGGATGTAGCAAATTGTGTAATTTTAAATTGAGAGATTGGACATCGTTACCAAAAATTGATTCGAAACATATTCGTGGTAATAAAGAACCAACATTTCTAACAGGAGGAAGTCTTTTGGTAATTTTTTGGAAAAAATATTGGGCTCGAGGATTAGGCTACAAAGAAATGCGCTTCAAGTGGCTGTTGCGATGACCCATGTATACTATAAAGTATGTCGTTGGGCCAGAAAGTTAGAAACATATTACGTCAGATGAGGCAGTACTGGGACAGCTTGTTGAGCGAATGTAATTTTTTAGAATGTATTTTTTTATTCATGTAGATTCTAAACGACATTACTACAATTTTACTAGCTACTAATTCATGTTGTTAATGTTTACAAAAAAAGCATGTTGCGTTTTAAAACGGCAGAGATTCTCGGTTTTAACCATTGAGTGCCTTATTTCATCAGTAATTCAGTTCATTTTTGTAGGGACCTGCGTAATTAATAATTATTGTAAATTCGATTTCTCTCGTGCACCCCCAGCCGGGTTTAACAAATTTCCCTTCCGGTTAAGGTACGAGCATTTCTATAAAAAAGCATGTTCTTGAGATTGAATTAAAATCGTGATCGACGCATGCATGCACATGTGGATGCATATGGATTAAATGTGTCAAAACCATGCAAATTATTTTACGGGCCAAATTAATGGCGCAAAACCATTCTGCATGGCTTGTTAAAGAAAGCTCTCATTCTTTCTTCTACATCAATCACCCTTCCCTAGAAGTCTATTTAACTCCGATAATCTAATGTTATAGGTAAAAGAATAACCGTTCAGCTTTATTCCGCTGTACGTCGATCGTTACGTTCGTCTTTTTTCAGAAATTTTCATATAAAAAACACACCAAAAAAATAGTGGATAACATGTTTTTGAATAGCTAGATGAGCAGACGTTGATGTACTCTGATGCATGTGATAGGATGGATGGGAGTTTTAAATAAGAACACTAGACATTTTATGTGGTGTCCTAAATGTGAAATTGAAACCTGAAAAATTGATGCAAATGGCTTATGGATATGTTATAAGTACACTGTAAAATAAATGTAAGAAGTTTTAACATTTTTGAGAAAATGGAGCGCTGCATATTCCTGCATTTTTCTTCTGCGATTTAATGACTTTAAAGAAATAGTAGAGTTGCAAGACTTGAAACCTTAGTCAATTGAAAATGGCAGACTAAAAATGGTGCAATTTAATTATATCACTGCAGTAGTTGTAAATATTCTGAAGTTGTAATGAATCATTATGGAAGGAAGTTTTCTTAAATGCGTGAAAAATTGACACGTTCCGAAATAATATTGTTCGCGTTTACGCAGGTTCACTATATACAGCTAATTTGAATGCGCAGCTTTGAATACAAACTGGATAATTTTGAGCACCGCCATTCCATACGACAACATGTTTGGAATTCTTTTGCCACATTCTCCGTTCATTGGTGCTTTTACGTTAATTGTTGGTGTTCCGCTTTCAACCTCTCTGTGCCGTTGTTGTCATGGTCACGAAATTTTGTCCGAACATCAAACAACTGTGTCCGCCACTATTGCTTATTATTTTATTATCGAGCATGGCGGCGAATAAGCCAATAGGGTAGAGGCTAATGGCATACATTTTAGTATACATCGTTTTTTGAAACTTTGAGCAGATTTTTATGTTGTTTTTCTACACCGGTCAGACCATGTCGTTTTGAGACTTTAGATTTCCGATTCTGTTATGGATTATACATGGATTTTTAATTCCGGTCTCTGTATTTAAAAAACATATACATAGGGTGGGAGCAGGGTGGAGCTTATTCCAGTCGCTTACCAACCGATTTCGAACGTAGTAGTCGCGTAGTGGTATTGCAGACTCTTACCACTTGGTGACACTGGTTTTACAGCGACTGGAATAAGCTCCACCCTGCTCCCACCTATACAGTACATGCAAAACATTTTATACTTGTGCCCATTAAAACCTGTTTTGAGGCTAAACGTAATTCATTGTATAGAAATATTTCTAGTAGAAAACTTCAAATGAAAAGCAGCTGCTGATATTTTATCTAAAATCGAAGGTAGTCGTGAAGTCACGTGTGCAAAAGCAATACATTCATGGGTTAAAAAACAGAGATAACCTGGAAAGAAATTTTCAAATCAATTAGTTGGTCGATTTTGCACACGACTGCCAAAATTGCTATAATTCGCAAGGCTTCTGTCGGAGTACCCCTACTTGTATATCGATAGGCCTCTATCTACTTTTCTGGCCTGTTAAAAATAACGATTTTACATTTTAAAAAAAAAGCCTTAAAATAGGGTAATACATTATTAGTTTTTTATCATTATTTAATATGTGTATGTTGGAAAAAACCAAGATGCCTATACGGACAACAGAAGGTTTTAATTTCTGGAAAATCAATTCGCTTTTATTCGAAAATCGCCACCTTTCCGAAGGAAAATTAGATTTTTATCAAGGCACGAGGGGAGGGAAAAGCATCAGTATAAAATATACGAGATACAGTATAATAAAAGATACATAATATGCAGAATCTAGATCCTTTCTCCCTCCAACATATCAAGCTTGACAGTCCCGTGAATAAATATGGGTGTACATTTAGGTATAACGTATGTAGTCCTACACCATGGCTCGCGAGCTATTTTACGGACATTAACGACAGTTACCATGGTTATAACGAGGCCTCGCTCAATAATACAAATACACGTTATACGATACCGCGAATTATAGCGCAATATATTTCGAGCGACCTTTTTCGATAAAACTTGCTATTAGCACAGTGGGCCCTGGGCCTCGTTTAATATAAAGAGACACTAGGCGGCGTCTGCGCTGCATGGCGTGAAATGGCCGAGAAAATGAGGATGAGCATCTAAAATCCATTTGCAGATACTTGTATGAAAGTATAGGTTATCGAATTATACGATTCTTAGATGGGTTGCGAGGTGAAAAAAATGAACCGCAAACACGCGTAATTGGCACGCCTGCCTAATCTGTCATAAAAGACCTCAAAGCAACCGTGTTAAATTCCGCTTTTGTTGCTGGATTCACGTTCTTAACTCGGTCCGTTTGTGCAGTGCTTGCTTTAATAGAAAAATGGGCTTAACGTCGCGAGAAACGTATCAAAATTCTCACTTTTTATGTCAATTAGTTCAAATTATTTCCCCCCTTAGCTATTAAGAGGAAATTCTCGAATTCAGAAGTTCAAAATGTTACTGCTAATTCAATTTGGTTCGTCTTTCATTAATGTTTGGAAACATTTTTGCATTGCCACAAAGTGTTATATTAATGTAAAACTTGGGAATTGTAACGTTTTCTTCTTAATTAAATTTCCAAAAACGTGTTCATAGTTATTTCTTCGTGTTTAATGTTCGGAAAAGTATTTAAAAAAACGCCAAGCTTGCTGAACTTGTAAGTATTCCTTTTTTCACGTTCATGTTTGGCCTTCTATATGTATATTTTGACATTTTCTGAAAGTTATTATATGGGTACTCGGGCGATAGCTTTGCGAATCTCACTTTGACATTCCCTTGCTCACGTGTGTAAAAGGGATGAGGAATTATGAGAAATGTATTTGTAAATTAACGACAATAATTTTGAGTGAATTTTTTAAATTAATTACCGTGTCGATTTGGCACGCGTGACCTCACGATTGCTGAGGTGTGATTCGCCAAGGTTCTGTTTGAGTACCTCCTGTCTGTACCACACACATTGCATACGTTCTTGCAAATACGGCGTCCAAAATTGATGTTTTTTCTAGTGTAAACGATGAAAACATCGTGTTAAGGCCATCACACACGAGACAATTTATATCCGGAAATTTGTTTCCATTAATATTGTTGCTTGATATTTCCCCGTTTGTTTGAAAATATTTTCTTCACAAATAGTATTTTCTGAATAGAAATTAACGGTCCTATTCTAAGCAACTTACTTCTGGAAACAAAACTGACGTCATTGGTTTTGCGGTTATAAGCTCAAAAGTGTCATTCTGATGCCTATAGCCAATGTTAGCTTACCCACATTTCCATTTTAAACATCTGCAGTGCTGTCATATACTCTAGCGATACACGAGATATACAGCAAGATATATATATATATATATATATAAATGCATTACTCCATGTGTGTAATCAGTTGCCTGCAATTTCTAGAAATTTATTTCCGGTTATAATAAAGTGCCTCGTGTGTTCGCCAACCGCGTTCGAGTGTGGTTTTTTGCATCAGATCTTCTTATGTCCTTCTCTTTTATTAAATTAACTCATTGAAAAACAGCATTTTCTATAGCAGGATTGCACGCAGATTTTCCGCAAAATCTGGCGTAGGCCTCGTGCTAATCGGATTTACTTAGGAGTAGGCCCATTTGCCGGGGATTTAGCTCGATCGGCCTTTTCATAAACGAGCTTATTTATAGGACGTAATTTGTTTGAGATGAGAAAACATAGCCTAACAGGCTTCTTTTATTAAAATATAAGTTTTGAATTAATACGTAGGGAATTCTCCACGAATTCCGCGCAATAAAATATCACGGGAATGAATCTCCAGATCTTTCTATTTTTTTTTGTCTCGTCTTTCTTTTTTTTACAGGACACTTTTAAATTTATACAGCTTTATTAGGTCATATATCCGAGCGCAGCTGGCAATTGTTTTTAAAGCCATCGCAGTTTCTGGCTCGACATCTTTTTTATATTTTTCGTATGTTACGACTTCTATTAACGTGTTTCTATTCGCGTACCGTATAGATATAGCGCCTCCAGTACAAAAACATTGCTCCTGAACTTGGTTCCTGAGCACGCATCGCCTCAATTGACCCCGTGGCCTTTGGGGTCACCTGTCAGCTTAAACTTCCAACGCAATTGGGATAATCGCTGCGGAATTTCAACTTTTATCGCCCGTTTAAGTTTACGTTTGGTTAATGGACGTCATTGCCTACTATATTATCGTGATTTGAATTAGTTTTATAAATTCAACGTGACGGAATCTCTATTCAGGGAATTTGCCAAATATGCTAAACGGACTACGCGAGAAAGCGTATGCGAGTGTATACCAAGGGGCCATTCAAAAAAGGACGTACTCAAAATTTTCCCAAAATTGGACTTCCACTTACTACATGTCCCCATTGTGTCCGGTCAATCACGTTCCAACCCCCCCCCCCTCCTCCCTACCCCATTCCGACGTCTAATTCTTAAAATCAATTTCATTCTGAAAATTTAAAAAGTTTTGCAAATTTGCACTCTGAAAAGGTTGAGAATTTTGTCAATTTGTCCTCAGAATCTGTTGAAAATTTGGCTAATTTCTCCTCAGAAACTGTTGAAAATTGTACACACTGAAGATTTGTACTTGGGAAAACGTGGAAAAATGTATAAAGATGACCTCGGATGACCCTGACCTTTTTAGTTCTCAGACTTTTCAAGGTTTTCCAGGACTTTATCGAGGTACCCTGTTTACTAACTTTTGCAATTTATAACACATCACCTATGCGATATTGTCCTCAATTTCCCTTTTACTTCAGGAACTGATTTTATATGGCATTTTTTATCAAGTGGACGTTCAAGTTGGTCATACCCCCCCCCCCCCTCCTCCCTCTGTCCACATTGTGTACGTTATTCGACCTATACCCCCTAATTGACGACGTCCTTTTCGAATGGCCACCAACTACTGCATATGCGGAAGTTATTTACGCCTAATGAATTATTTCATTTTGAACATCCTGTTTCCGAAAATCCGTAAATGATAATTGTTAAATCATTACACAGTAATCCAACATCTAAAATATGCTCTTAACTTTAATAATTAATGTTCAGCAATGTACAGATGAGTAAATTCGATGTAGTTCAAAAAGCAATGTTGAATATATTTATACGTAAGTACATCTGTAATGCTTTGCAGTTAAATGCATTCATGACTATTACTAAAAAATGTGTTTATAAATTATATTTTAAATAATTTGCTTATAGGATGTGCGATTTGAACTTTATCACAAGTGTCGAGTAACTGCATTTTGCGGAAATTTTATTCCGGGAACTTTTCAAATTAATATTATGGGCATCCAAAATTTGTCCAATCATCCTGTTTCCAGCAGATTAGAGGCTGATGCTTCGAACGAATTGTTGACTAATAAGCTCGCAATGTTTACAAACACAAAAGCGCGCATCAACGAATATCCAAATAAACCCTCGGCGTTTGTTAGTTTCCCATGAGCGCACTCGTGCTTGAAATCTTTCAGAGGTAATCCCCATTTTGGAACAGTTAGACAAGATTATGCTTTAGGCTATTCAATGGCTTGATTTGTGGAGTATTGTGTATGGCTGCTTAATTATCGTCATTGCACGCTGCGCCATGAAATGAAATGTTTATCAAGTGTTAGTAATTTCGGAAATGCGACTTAGGGTTCGTCTGGTGTATTGGTGCTGGAATGTCCCTACGGAATAAACGGAATGGCGTCGAGTACGTTTGATTGGTTATATTTAATTTAGAAAACCATGTTGGCTTCATTTGTGAAGCATTTCTAACCCCGGGATCGAAATCTCGCTTTGTCGATGAATTTTCATCATTCTGCGCGATCTCTTTGATATGTAATTAAACCGACCATATCGTATGTAGTCATTCTACGTGTTTGTCCCTTCTGGGATAGTTCTATAATTTTCTATAAATTTTTATATTTCATCCCATTGCTGTTGTTGAAGTGCTTCTCCGCATGACACCGATGTTGTCGTTGATTGCTTTCTTTCGTCTCGACAGGGGCAAATTCTTACAAAAAAACTTGTGGAAAATATCTTTTCATTGAATTTTTCCTTTTATCAAAACATATTAAATATAACGCGCTGTTTTTTTGGTTTCTGTGTTTTCAGAAATGGTGATCGATTAAGATGGATTACATCCGGGAATTTGATATTAGATTAGAGAAGGAAATGTATTATGCCGGGGAAACGCTGGTTGGACACGTGGTTCTGGATACGGTGGAGAATTTCAAACTCAAAGGTACGCGGATTCTCTGAAGATTTCTTTTTTTTTTACTTTTTTTTTCATTTTATCAAACGGCTTGTTTTAATGGAGAGAGTTTTTCTAACACCGAGCTTGGAAATTTGCAATTTGTTCGCGCTTGATAGACTAGCTCTTTCATTAACAATCATTCAGTTGAAGAAATAAACTGAAATAGTTGACTAATTCGGCATTTGCTTTGCTTCACTGACACATGCGTACTTTGTCTGCAAAAAAACCATAAAGAGCCACGTAGAATTTAAGAATACAAATTTCTTTGTTTTTAAAAAAGTTGGTTCACACTGTTGAAATTGCTTGTCCTCTTAATGGTTTTTTCCGTCGGGAAAAATGAAATCACAAAACCAACTTTTGAGGATTGCATTATTTATTTAGAACGTAATGCGTTCAGTTATTATCATCCGAAGATGATTTTTAAAGCAAAACCATTAAGTTTCCTCAAAGATTTATGTCCCTCATTATTGTTACCGGCCGTGCTTGTTTTTAAATATGTTGATGTTAAAATGCGCCAAATGGGCTGTTGGTACATTTGCAAGAAATTTGCATTTAATGATTTCGCTCTGGAAAGCAGATGGAAACTGAAGTGAACTCATCGCGAGTTGCTACCAGATGCGTAACAGGTTCTATGTGTGAAAGTCAAAGTCTGAATTAAGGGCAAAGGCTCGACTAAGCATTATTTATGTATATCTCGTAAACGTGGATGCATTAAATTTATGACCGTTATTTGTTATTTATAGCTATTCGTGTCGGTTTGCGGGGGAAATCCCATGCCGAGTGGAAAGTGGTTGTGAGTGGCGATCGAAGGACGGTGAAAGATGACCAATACTTCATCGATGACAGATGCACTATCTGGGGAAAAGGTAGGCGCAACATTCAATGTTTTTGCTTTCTTCACTTTGCTTGTTTTCACACCAGGCGACGCTCTGTTCTGTAATCCAAGCGGCACTTTGCTTTTGACCAATAATTATAAAAATAAAATTGTGCAAAATGCAGTTCTTGGTACATTGAGTGTTTTCCAGACAATTCAGCATGCCCGGTACGGATTTTAAAATTCGACGTCAAAAAATTAATGCTTTTAATTAAGCGGCATACTTTTCCATTTCTCATCTCCATCTGCGCTTAATTAGAAGCAAGTTGAATTTAAGGAAGCGTCATCTTGCCAGAAAATTAAAGTTTTAAAAACCATTTTTTTAAATTCCATCATCGGTTTATTGTACCGGTAATGCAAAATGCAAAATTGTCGACATAATGAATACGTTGCCGATAATTTAGCAAATTTGAGATTAAGATATTCGAGGCACAAAAACCCCATTGGAATGGTGGCAATTGGTTTATTCTAGGTTTCGAACGTTGGCATTTCGGTCTTCTTTAAAAATATGGGTCATTGGTATTTTTAAGATGTCCACGGACTGATGTCCTTTCAACTGGCATCAATGCCGCAAACGTGATCTCTCTCTCGAAATAGCGAAGGAGATCCGTTCGTAATTGTATAGGATGCGCGATTTTAGTCCTGGTCAGTGGCATTTTACAGAAAATCCAATTACCCGGGAAACGTGGCTGCACTATGCGAACGCCGGATAAATATAGCCAGATATGGTCGTTGCAGAAAAAATATATATTTGCTGTAAATAGTAGCGCACATGTAGGCTATATTGCGTATATCTATTGTTAGGAAAAAAACTATATCTGGCCATTGGGATAAATTGAAGTTGTTTTCGTAAACCTTGGAGCTCGCAAGGATTGCGCAAGAAAAAGCCTCTGGAATTACAACGAGGAGAGTTTGTTTGAATTATTTAGCCAAGGTGGCAGCCATTTACGGAGAACGTGTAATTTTTTGAATCGTAACTGCATGGTGCCTTCTATACGGGGTGTACCGAAAGTCAGTGCCAAATTGATAGGGTTTGTAGTTGTTGGTATGTGGAGTATAAGTACCCAGAGAACATGTGTTGAAAATGTGTTGGCATAATACCATTTGGCAGGGGGGATCATTATACAAATTAAGTCAGACTAAGCAGCCTGGTCATGATAAACCCCAGCATCACAATTTAATTAATTTTCCCGTAATTACCAGAAATTTTAAGACTAGGATGGGATATGGGATGGGATGACGGTCATGTCCGATTTAATATAGGCACTATCTCAGCATTCGCCTGGAGGAATTGTGGGAAACCTTGATAAACCCCAATCGAGGATAGCCTACCCGGGAATCGAACCTGGGTCTACCGAATGAGGATGCTAACCACTAAGCCACCTTGTTCTTTGGCCATATCTACTCCACATGCATCATGAGGAAGGGGGGGGGAGGGGTTAAGTCTAACCGAAAAGCTCCGTTTTTGTGTGTTAAGAAGACATTTGCCAACTCATGTTGTTTGGGCATGTAAACTCCACATACCACCGTCTACAAACTCTGTCAATTTGGCATCTGACTTTCGGTACACCTTGTACAGCGTTTCAAACATCTCTGTGTTGCCAACGAGGTTTGAGCCCTGAGCGTATGCAAAATTCAATTTCGGTGAAAAGGGGGGTCCGAATCGGGTTTCGCTGTACACGCTCTCGGAACCGCTAAAGAGCGAACTAATTGCATTCTCTTTTCCTCTATTCTCCATCGATCCTCGTTCGGAGAATGGGACGAAGCCTCATCAACTTGGCGCATTTGCTGCCGTTTTCTTTTATTTTCATTTCACGAACAGAAGAGCTTTGTGGTTGGAGCACAATGGCACGATTATGGATAGCGTCACCATTCTATCTGTATTTTTGCATTCTCTCCAGAAAAACCCGAGGGAAACGTCCCCATCCTTCCTCGCGGGATGCATACATTTCCGTTTCGATTTCAACTACCGGAAAGTGCTCTTCCATGTTCGTTCGAAAGCAAGGCTGGCACCATTCGCTACTACGTCAAAGTCACCGTCGACATACCCTACGCATCGCCTCCTCAAGGAGTCAAATATTTCACCATTATCGGACCGCACATCGACTGCATGGACGAACAATATCTGGTAAGCTATTGCAACCCTCGACGGCCACTTTCAACTCTTTCAAACGCGCCAAAAAGCACACTTGGGTTTTTAACTGGGTATGATGCATTAGGGATACTCCGACAGAAGCTGAAGTGAATCGCACTTTGGCAACTTTGAAATCACGTGTGCAAATGGAGTGCATTCACTGGTTTCAAAACAGAGATTACCTTGAGTGCATTTTTTTAAGCCAATTAGACTGTCGATTTTGCACGCGTGGCTTTATGGTTATAGCAAAGTGCGATTCGCAACTTTTGTTGGAATGATCCTGTAATCCTCTCCAGTGGGGATGCCTGGCAGAGATAGTAGCGCCACCATTATTCAATAACCGACCGTTTAGAGCACAGTATAACCAGTACAACTTCGCGCTTTTTTGGGTGCCACAGCGCCACCTGCTCCATGTGATGCAAAACAAATGAAACCACGCCCATAGCAACGTATATGTGACGCAGAGTCGCTAGTAGGCTCGTTCTGGAGTTCACTGTTGACAAGGACTCAAGGAGTATAAAGGCATTATAATTACTCTATTCTATTCACGCGTGGCTCTAAAATGCGCGTACTCTAAAATGCATTCTTTTGATAAGTGTTCTTGTCAGATTCGCGGGGAGGCGTTACATAGAGGCTAGCACCCTGTCCCCACACTATATATACTGTCAGATTAGTGTGCTGTCCGTGACGGTCTGACCACAGTATACAAAGGACTAGTATGATGACTCCACCCACTTCGCATACGAAATACAAGTATGGTCATTTCGCGCATTCTTGTGTCCCGATTCGCAGCGCCAACTTTTCAATTATAGCGAATGGACTGCAGCGTCATTATCAAAATGCATTAATCGCTATCACTCCTTTCAAACGGATTGCTAGATACTTAACCAATTAGAACGTAGTGTGCAACCCTGTGGCTATGTAGAGCGAGTGACACGTCAACTACGATACGATCATAACCCGTCGGAAAGTATCGGGTCCATCCGCCATGTCAATTCTTGCGCTGCAGTCGTATTTTCGCAGCGCCAACTTTCCGACTAGCGAATAGATGATGCAAGATACGCCTTAAGACACGCCAATTTCTTGCGCTTCAGTCGTATTTTCGGGACAGGGGACGACACGGAGTGCCCATTCTGGTATTTCGTTTACTGTGGTTCACTATTCCCAGAATTGTACATGTACACTGTATATTGCTTGCATAACATAAGCCAGGTTTACGTGAACTTTTTAGACGCTCACCTTGCTCGCGTTTATTTAAATATCCCTCATGAATAAAACCAATATGACCTTGCCAAGTGCAAAATCTTCACTTCTGCAGCTTAAAAGAACGAAAATATATGCGAGTCTGAAAAGTGGACTGTACGAGTTGACCTTTAGATGACTGTTTCGAGGGAAATTCACCGCATTTTTATGGCAATGCCATGTGAGATTTCTGCATTTTTTCCGACTGCAGAAGCCCATGTACGGTCAGGATAAGCGAGCCACGTGCTGTCTGTGCTGCAAACGAGGTCCGGTCAACCTAAGGACGCAGCTGGAGAGGAGTGCCTATTGCTCGGGAGAAAGCATCAAGCTAAAAGCAGACATCGACAACCAAAGCGAGGAAAATGCTAAGATCAAAGTGAAATTAATGCAGGTACTACTTGTATGTGGGCAAGGTCATTTCGAACTCGCGGCTCAATTTCTGATTTCTAAATTGCACTCAATTTTTCCCCAGTACGTCGAATACTTCATCGATCACGGGGTCCTAGGAATAAGCAAAGACTTGAATCACGTGGTGTTGGAATATACCGGAGATGCCGTACATCCCCACACGAGGTCCAAGTTTGACAGCACCAGCAGCCTGGTGGTGCCTGTGATGCCGCCCACGCTAGCCGGCGTGTGCAGATTAGTCCAGATCTATTACGTTTTAAAGGTAAGTTTACTATTCTTATAAAAATGTCCAAATGATCGTAGGACTTGCCAGTTATCGTCAAACATTCATTGTGATATGCACATCGTCTATGGACGATGTCTTTACTCATGGTCTTTTACGAACACCATGGCGCGTGATACTTGGCTTCGGCGCTGATGTGCCCGCAATTTCAATTGTATAGGGCGCCCTTTTACTTCATTTTGATGATAGAAAATGTTGGGGAATTACACCCCTTTGCACTCCAATTATATCCGCCCCTAGTCTAGCACCAGATTGTAACATTGAAAGAATTGAGACATGACGTCAGGGATTGGAGTGAACATAAAATATCCCAGAATGACACAGGATGTGCACCATGCCACGAGCGCCATCAGGCGTGTCTATTGTCATTCGTAGGGGTTATCGATCTTTCCTGCCTCGTCCAACAGGCAGGCATTTGTGTACATTACATCAGTATTACACATGATCCTATTTTTTGAATTCTACCATCTTTTTACTCCGGGGATATCGATTCCTAAACTATAGAGACTGAGATGAGGGTGCAATGGAAAAATTTCGATGGAAGATATTCTGGTCCGAAGCATATTCTGCGTAATTTCTTGTCCTTAAACAAGCAAAACATTAAACCCGATGAAATATTGGTCCAATATTGTTTTCCGTGTCGCAGTATCTAATGTGCTCAGTGGCTCAGCACGACGAACTGCAGCTATTTTTACGCTTTATGCTTTTCTGAAGATGGCTTGGACAAATTTGAACATGCGAATGTTTACTTGAGCATCCCCTTAAAGGCATTCACGGTGAACATGAATGAAGTTAAAGGTGGGATATATATCCATACGCCAGACTGTATATAGTAGCGAGTGTTGTTGCAAATAATAGTTATATATACGAATGCATCCATTCTGTCCTCGAAATGCGCCCAATTCATCTTCTGAGAATCGATTTTAGACCTATGACCGTAAGATATCCCTCGGGCTTTGGGGCTTCTTTCACGCAATTGTCTCGCTTATTTGAAAGAACGTGTAATTCCGCTCCAACTGTCTGGGGAAAATGATAAAATGCCTCCACGGTGAATGACAATCGCAATAGATGGAAATTTTGAGGATTGCATGATAAATAGACGGCGAATTTGGAGTATATTAAAAGTTGGCGACATCGAGCGGATCGATTCCGATTTCTTATCAGTCTGCTGATTTCAACCTAATTTTAAGGTGCATGGTTGCTCAATAGAAATGCCGTTGCGTTTGTGGACGGTGTTATCGCACTCTTTAATTCAGGATATGTAAATTATTCTGTTCACTTGACCATGGCACGCATACGGCGATGGTGTTTCATAGAACGGGCATTATAGACCCTATTTTGGCTACATCGTTAGCTGCTACAATTTAGCTAACGATAAGTCACGGCTATTTTGATGCGTGCAATTAAAATGCGCGTCCAGATAAACGCTCTCGTGGAATTACGTTCAGTGTTTTGACTTAATTTGCAATAAGTTGCCTTACGTGAGGGGAAATGTGAAAGTATAAAAATGCCGTCGCAACATTACGCAAAGTTAGATTTCTGACCCTCCAAAAAGCTGAAGTCCTACCCAATAATTCCCGGAATTTGGCAACTCGCAGCTACTATAGCTGATTATGATTTGTTGGGTGTGTTTTTACAAACAACATCCAGTACTTGATCGTCAAGTTTTCAAAAACGTCACAAATGATTTAGTGGACTTGAACCTCTAAAACCTAGGGATGAGTGACGCCAACAATGGTTCAATTCTGGATTGTTTTTTTGTTAAAAACAATTAGCTAGTTTATAACTGAGTCTTGATAATTTGGAATGTCCTCTCATTTCTGACTATAAGTGGGTGATTAAGTTAAAGACTATTATATTGTCATTTTATTGCGGACAATAATTCGTACACACTCGAGTCGTACACGAACGTATTAATTCATTAATATTTGGCTTTTTGATTACAATAACGCTCAGGACACGCCTGAATATTTTTGTGAAACGCTTTTTAAAATTGTTATGTTATCTTAATAAACATTTTGTTATTAAACCAAATTCTGGAGATTCAAAGTGGTGGCCTGTTCTTTCGCGAGTGTATTTTTGAATGATCCCTAATCGAATGTCATCTGCGTTTTGATATCTCGAGCAAACCCGAATTTTCCCCGTGTTTACATGCTGCTTTGTTTATTTGATTTCTCTCTAAGGTTTGCCTAGAATTGGAGAAGTCCGGGGATGATTTGCACATGAGTTTTCCAATCGCCATAGCAACGTGTCCATTTCGGATCCCTAATTCCAACCAACAGCCTCAAATACAATATGGTAAGTACGCGTGTTTTACTATAGGAAATACCTGTTACCATAGTGACTGCGTAGTCGTCTTATTTTATTTTTATTATTTTCTTTGTTATTTTCCTTTCTATTAATAATTCATTCCTTGCATGCTAATTAGATGCGCTCAATATAACGAACATGCTCGCTGCATATACAGTATATTTTCTGTCTTGTCCCTAAGCTTGTTTGCACTCAAAGCATGGCAACAAAATTATCTATGGTTTTCACTCTCTTGAAATGTCCGCAAACGTTGGGATGCGGAAGTAAATCTCAGAAAGCGTTTCGGAATGTTAGATGCATTTCCTGATAATGATTTACTACCAATGTGTTCGTTATCTGGAATTTCCTTAAAATTGGTCTGTTGCATAGCTATTCGCATGTCTGTTTAGGTGTTTGTATATGTAGGCTACATGTACGCTCGTATACGGTTGGGACCCGTCGAGTTTGGAGGAAATTTCCTGCATTGAATCACATTATCCAAATTCATGTACATTAATTGCTCGAAGGCATGATGTTATAAATATAATTTTTGACGCGCAGTTTGGTTTTTAGAACAGGTTATAATCGCACCGATGTGCAGTTTTTATCCACGCTCAGCACATTGCTCGAAGGCATGGCCTTATGCAATAGAGAATGTCTAGTTCGCAGCTTATTTTTATTGCTGGTTTTGTTTACACCAATGTACGGGCAAGATATGCACGTGTGTACGTGGACTGTGCTGTCCCAAATTTATGCAATTTGCATCGTGAAGATATTGCCCTACTCCCATCTACATCAGTATTGCCAAGATCGGACAAGTTGGTATCTAGAAGTGAAAGAACGAGTTGATTTGTGGATTAAATAAGAAACCTTCGGTTTTCATTGACATTTTAAGGTTTTCAACTCAAACCATCGTATTTGTTTGAAATTTTGCCATTGAATGTATTTTGGGAAATCTACAACAAATTTATATTCAATAAGATGGATCTTAGCATGGATTGCGATGGATTGCGCAATTCGGGTTTTACGCGATATTGCTTTGGAATTTATGCAAACATTCGTGAGATTTGGCATTTAACATTTATTGTTGAAAATATGTTAAAGAAGTAGAACAAATATTGGCCATCATGTGAACATAATGTTGTTCTTGCACTGACATATCGAAGCACTTTACTTAGAACTTTGGCGAAAAGGTATATTCTGTATAATTTCGAAGTTAAGTTCAGTTTTACTCGAGGAAACATATACTGCCTTAGTTCATATATCATCTACACAAACCATGGCAGTCAATAACCGAGTTTATACAGTTATAAATTTATCTCGATTTTAACGCTTGCTGTGTATTTGCAGTATATCATTGCATTATTCCTGAAGTGTGCAAGAAGTGTCTGACCTATACCGATATGCAGTATTTCCAGTTGGGTGAGCTGTCAATGCAGTGTAATTTAAAATCGTTGACACATTTACCGAAAAATTGGATGTGCTTTGCTCCATTCAGAAAGGGCGGTTGCCGGGATTTGATCAATGTTGCCATTGATTATGCCTACGTTGTCTCGACATATTGTCTATTTTCGCTCGATTGGTACTGTTCGGCATATTCGCCATGGCAACAACGTAAGAACCTTTAAATTTTCGACAGGAAGAAAAATATTGCCGCCTAAAAATATATATAGAAGTCATTTACCCTGGGTTTCTTGTGTAGCACGTTTCGATGAATAGGCCGCCGTATATCATTTTTCAAAGCAAAAGGGCATGCATGCTCTTGCCAAATCGATCGACAAAACAGAAATATCTTTCATATATTAAAGTTGTTTTTTTCTTCAAATGGAGAGAATAGCACATGGAGCATGTTGTTGTCTCAAAACTGGGATTTAGAATATTTGGAGAAAGCATTATCATATCTTAAAATTGATTTTTCAAATGGCGTTTTTTCTAACGCAACTAGTCTTTTTTTTTCACTCGATGGCAACGGTTTATCAAATTCAAAAGTTCGTATATAAGCAAGTACGTTAACCATCCCCGTGGATTAAGACCCTTATTCCACGCTTCAGTATTCCAAGAATAGCCCATTTGAAAGCTAAATTGCGGGAGCTACGTGTGTTGACAACCATTGTCCAACCGCAGCATCTCGTTCAGAGTCACATTCATCATGCATCCTGAACTGGCAGAAAATAGAAGCATACGACGAAGCCGTTCATTGACTTGACTTTTTTTGTATGGTTCGGGCAATAAATCTAATGAAAGTTGATGGACGACCAGGACTCTATCTTCCAACGTTGACGTCATTAACGCTTAACGACAGTTTTTTCTCGTGTCCTGCGTCAGAATCCCGCAAAGTTCCTCGAATGTCATTGCCTTATTTGATCCACAAATCCCTTTCGTCCGTCACGTGTTAGTGTCCATCGTGAATTGTTTATTCATCCGATCGTGGCATTACTGCCAATTAATTCTGATCCTCGAAGTTTAAAAAAAAATGCAATTCGACTTGACTTGTAGATGTGGCGAGCGACCACGTCGAAGGTGGCATGTACATCGGGCCTGAATTCCAGCTTGGTCAGGTGTACGATGGCACCATGGAAACGAGTGAAAGTGTGGTACTCTATCGACCGGTGTACGTGTGCGTACCTAACCCAAAATTAAAAGAGTTGAACCAGAGTCGGAGGTCCATCAATGACGTGAAACCATCGTGCTCCACCGGCGCCTCCCCGCACCAGTCCACGAAGACCTCGTGCAAGCCGGTGACCAAAGGTCCTCTTCTCGCATCATCGTCAACGCCTCCCACATCCAGTGTCCAAAAGCGGCGCAGCAGCGACCGCTCTGCCATCGTGTAGAAATTAGGGACAATTTTTGATATGCCAATTCATAAACGTTCACGCTCGTGGGACGTCTCTTGCCCGATGCTGCTCCAGCGCCATCTCGAAGTTAAAGACATCGTACATGGGTTCATTTGAGCGGTGATATATCAAAGAGTGTTTGTTACTAATGACGGCTCATCTATTGAATTGTATTGACCATGTTACTGCGCAGCGCAACTCTCACTATACATGTCCGGAATCGACATGCGCCATTGTTTGAATTCTGTAATTGATCCTAATGCTTTCTTGCAAGCTGTACCGAGGATGGTTTGTTCAACTAGCCTAATAATAATAAGAATGGTAAGACCATTGCGTAAACGTCCGACGTCGATGCTGTTAAGATGCTTTAGAACTCTTCCCTGTTGTCCATCTGCTTTGGTGCAATCAGTTCAAAGCTCATCAGGAGATGCAGAGGTAGCATGGTCCGTATAACCGAGTAAACTATAATGGATTAGTTAAAGATGTTAGCTGTGCCGCTTTAAATCTGTTTTTATATACGGCATGTACATAAATTATTGTAACGAACCTTGGAAAAATATTTAAAGGCGGCGAGACCTAATATTGTCGCTGAAGAGTTTGCAGTTGTTTACCCAAAGCCAGAATGGTTGAGGTTGAATTTCTTGACGTTAACTTACAATCTTGACCTAGTTTTTCCTGATTTATACATTTTTAAAGATGTCCAGTGACTTTTTATGTCATTTGTTTCGTTACATTAACTTTATGATTTCACGAAATATATGTCCATCCAAGTCGTTGGATGAAACATATTTGTTTATCCAAAATTTTTCGTCATCGTCTTAATAATATTTTCCAAACTAATTTCCTTAATTGGAAGCTTGCTTTCAATTTCAAAGCGGTTTAAGCCAGGAAATGTATTGATCAGAGGAAATTTACTTTTGCCATTATAGGCCTTTATTTGCCTTCCTCGTTCGTAGAAAATCATAAATAAATAATCTTACTTCGTGGCTCTGTTAACCGAAATTCAATTCTTTATACGTGGAGTTTTTTGAATTCCGCATGAATGTTGATAAACCTCAAGTGTTCTCGTTTTCGATGAACCACGGCATTTGAGTTTTGTTTAGTTTTAAAAGCGAGTTTCCTTCACTTAGCGTTGCGTGAGTAAGTAGCTAACCACAAATGTAGTCAGTCGTGTGAATATTTATGAAATTCGTATAGATTTTTATATTCAGCTGAGACTGGCACTGTTGGAAGGAATCCAGCTGCGAGGGAGCAAAAGTACATTTTAGGAATATGTACACTGTGTAGTTTTTTTTAATGAAATTCCACTCGTGACTGTGACAAATGTGTGTCTTTCAAAATTTCTTAGCTACTCAATGTGACATTTGTGCGCTAGTAAATGATCACGAATAATGAAGCTAGCGCAACACTTTATTTAACTCATGATTCATTTCCTCCCTTTGTATCGCAATTGAATTCGTCCATATTAACCCGTTGATCCCTTTCTCTATACATTAATTTCTTTATCAATTTTAGTCAGTCGGCAGCAATCACGATAAAATAATGCTGTACACTGTACTCTTTCATTACCGAATCGCCAAATCCGTATTTATTCTAATAAACTGCGCATTATCATTTTTCAAAACTAAATTCCATGTGACATTTATTAAAGAGCGGATGCACGTAGGAAAATGATTTCAAACTCATTCTGAAGATCTAAAGGTTAACAGTGCCATAAAAGATTGTTTTAACTCTATAGATTCAGAAATAGTAACAGTTAATGGTTGATTTCCCGTCATCATTCAGCATCAGAAATTGACGATACGGCATCAATTATTGGGCGGGGTTTATTAAAATAAATATGGTAATTAATTGCTGTGAATGGTACTTACGAAATTTGTGATGTCACCATTATATTATCAGATGCATTTTTTATCTGCGGTTTCTTGAGTAACAGTTGTTTTCAAAATGCTCAAATGTTTGTCATCCAATACCTAAAAACAGTTTGTTGATAATGTTATTGCACCATCTGGTTGCAAAATCGCGAGGATTATTCTTCGCATTATCGAATCTGGTTGTCAATACGTTTTACGTTTAGATTCCCAAAGGGAATTCTGAGATTCTTGATCTTGAGCAACAACTTTTTTTTTTAGTAAATGAATTTAAAATGTTTTCAATTTGACTTTAATCTGCTGGACACCAAAACATCAAATTTGCGCACAATTTAGAGATGCCATAATAAATCACTTCATTAATAAAATCGAAATGAACAATTCCCCGTTGCACGTGAAAACTTTTGTATTTTATTATTCGATGACAGTGATACAAGATAGTCAGAGTCGTGCTTAGGGGTGTGCGAAGTGTGCGGCCGCACAGGGCCACCACGAGGGGGGGCCACCATTATTTCCCAAAAAAAAAACAGGCTAACAAGGGGCCACCAATTTTTACTTCGCACAGGGCCACCAAACCCCTAAGCACGGCCCTGAGATAATCATGCACCTTTGTCCCGTAAGCACCATCAGCTTGAGATTTTTTTCATTAAACACGTTGGACGTTTTCATTTCAGGATCAGTACGATTAAATCTTCAATTGTTACGAATTCGCACAGGCATTATTCACTTTGTTTACACTACGGCACAAATTAATTTCTACCGAGTATGAATGTAGAGATTTTTCTATACGAAGCACTGTTGTTACGACTTATTCAATCTCTGCTCACATGCGTTTGTTAGATATTTATATGAATATTAAAAAATGATAATTTGCGAATAGCCCATTATTGTAATTCCTGAAATGAAATGAGGTCATCCGAGCATTTAAGCGGCGTGATTTTTTTCCGAAAGGTCTTTTTCAATCAAAAGTTATGAAACATTCTCTTCATCCAACAATATTCATCATGGAGTGGTCGGAACAGTAAACAATTAAAGGATCAAAACACGACCAAATACTTTTCAATTAAAGCATTATTTGAAAAGTATTTGGTCGTGTTTTGATCCTTTAATTATTCTCTTCATCCAGCAGCAACGTATACTGTCTCAGATATTGCAGTTCTCGAAAAAGCTGCACGTTGATAAAGTAATCGTACAAAATGCAACCTACATTACTAATATTAATGACTAAAATACGTGGGTTTTGAGAACCTAGATATTAAAATCTCGTGTAAGGTCATTCCTTGATCATACCAAATGCAGCTCTTATTTACATTCTGACATAAAGATTAACCGTTTCTGACAACTTTATATCGTTGCTGCAACGCATGTTCGACCTCGCGAGCGTGCTCTCGGTCCTTTGTTTCGCAAACAACCCGCACCTGAAAACAAAAAACATTATTTCATGAATTGTTGCTACTAACTATTTTTTTTGGAAATGAAAGTTTTCGAGCTTAGCACAATGGTTTCCAAACTGGTGGCGAGCCGCAATTAGTTCGTGAAATCTTGCCAAGTTTGTGAAAACCCTTTCATGTAAATCTAGAAATTTAGACAAACAATGTCCAAACATGTCATAATCTGTAACGGAGTTTTTCAGCGTCTGCGTTTTCTCAACAAAATCCTTCATCTCTTTCTTCGTTAAACTGGCTTCGCACGCAATCTCGCAGCTTTTTTCATATCCCTCGATGCGGCCAATAACTTTTTCTATAAATACTTGACAGATTTCACAGAGATCTTTTGCGTCTGCCATTCCCCGATTAGATTCTTGACGTTCATGACTTACTTCCACGGAATAGATGTCCGTTTGCAGCCAGGCCCTTTCATGCACGATGTCCTTAATACTGGCTCCCAAGTTAGCCAAGAAGCGCGTTAATTCCGCTATTCCTCCAGGTCTATCACTCACTGTCACGGTGTACTTTACCAAACGTCCATCGGCTGCCAAACCTCTCTCCAAGCATCGCCCGAGTATCGCCGTGTCGATATTCCCTCCGCAAAGTGGAACTACCACCCTGAAACATGAAGAGATTCATTAGTGACAATACTTGGCCATCGATTTTGATGGCCCTGTTAATCAATTTTCTCCTTAAAAAGTGCGTCGCAGTGATTGTGCAGCGTTTCTATCCATTGTCGTACAAACTTAATATCGCAAAATAAATCTTTGAGCAGTACTTTTTCAGAAAGTAAAATAGGATCTAAAATACCTTTTTCCTTTCAGTTCTGGTAATTGGCCGGCCAAGATGGCTGCCAATGCTGCTGCTCCAGCGCCTTCCACCACAGCCTTTTCCATTTCGATTAACCGCAAGATGGCGATGGCAATCCATTCCTCACTGCGAACAGATTTAGTGTATATGGACAACATGAGATATTTTGGAACTCTTTACTTCCGCTATCGAAGAACGAGGTAAGTACGTTCCATGGCTTACCTTACTGTTACCACTTTGTCGATTAGCGGCTTGCCGGTTGCGAAAGCGTTTACCCCGACCATTGGCACGGCCAGACCTATCGTGAAAATAACGCCTCGTTATCTAGGGGTACTCAGAAGCTTCGCGGATCGCACTTTGGCAATCGCGATGTCACGTGTGGCTAAAGTGCGATTCGCAAAACATCCGACTACTCCTATTGCTTCAATGTCCAAGATGATCAAACTTTTTATTACCATCAGCCAGCGTGGATTGAGCGGTCACTTTAACTGGTTTATTGGCTTTAAGCGCCGCGGTGAAGCTGGCGCAACGTTCCGGTTCCACTCCCTAAAAGTTATAGGCACACAAAAATAATCGATTTTAGAAACGTATAGCGAGCAAGTTCTATTCACAACTGATTACTCGGCTGTTTGCGACGTTGAGGTCAAGCAGGTCTGACAGATTTGTTTCCGCGTAATTTATGCAGATCAACGCTTTGTAACTATCGCTGCGTGGATGAGCTTAATCCATAACGAAATGCACAATTCTTGCTCATGGTACCGTTAAAGCGTCGAAGCTGGGTCTGCGGGGGGGGGGGTTGAATATGTACATTTTTCTTCCTAAAATGTCATTGTTAATTGGCCCATCTTGCGTGAAGATAAATGCGACGAAAACGAGACGATGCCGAGTACATATTTTGCTAATGGCATGTGGTGCAATGTGGTGATATTTCCACGCACCATGCTATAGTTTTGCAAAAATTTTTGAATTTTTGTAAAAACTAATGAGGTTGCTCAGTTTGACGGGATTCTTCCAAATCTGACAATTTATTTTGACAGGATGTTCATTTCCTAGAACTTTTTTTTTAAATTCTGAGTATGAAAGAACTCTGTAAATCACACTGTAAGAGGCTTCTAGCGCACGTTGTTGTTCCTCAGGGACAAGTAAGTCTGCGCAGAACGTATAAATTGAGGGCAACTTACGAACTACAACTCGATGACATATCGGGACTTACGATAACGGTGACATCGGGCAAGACGCTTTTAATGGCCAATGCAGCACCGGCAATAAGTCCTCCTCCTCCCACGGGAATTACGACAGCGTCGATGTTAGGAACTTCCTCCACAATTTCGAGACCCATCGTGCCTTGACCGGCCAATATATGAGGGTGATCGTATCTATAAAATGAAAGTCAATATACCATTATGATTGATGAAATCAGTCTTAATCACACTCAGAACCTCGAAGTATAATTGGTTTTGTTCTTGCCCATTGATGTAAACCATTCCGGACTCGTGTCCCATTTTCAGGGCGATTTCTTTGCACTGCAAGAATGACAACATACAGTATAAGCGATGACAGACGATTCGGTAATTAAAAGGTGAATTGAATTTTTTTTTCTACCTCTCCTATGTCTTGTCCTTTGACAATGACATTTGCCCCGTACGAACGGCAAAGCTGCACTTTCATTAATGGGGCCACAATGGGCATTACGACTGTCACCGGAATGCCCAAATCTTGGCCATGGTAGCTGAGAGCCAAAGCGTGATTCCCTGCAGAAGCTGCAATCACTCCTTTAGTCCTTTGATGAGAAGGTAGCATCAAGAGGGTGAATCTGGCACCACGCTCCTTGAAGCTGCGAGAAGACAAGTTTGATTACCAAGAATGCTTGTACAGTATTTGGTTGTATTTTGTATCTTATATCGCATGAGATACAATCTAAATATGTGGTTTAATGGTGTAAGTTTTGATGGCATCTAATAACTTCTTCCTCTTACCTCCCGGTGACCATATTGAATTCTTTTTTAAAGAAAATTTCCATTCCTGCCAATGAAGAAATGTTGGAGCGCTGTTGACAAGAAATGTGTTTCAATTACACTTGTTTGTGGAATCAATATCACTAAGCGATAGTTAAATTTTGATGGAAAAGATTTCATGAAAGCAAAGTCCTGGAAGTTTTATTACATGCATGTATTTCTCGATACCGAATAAAAACAATTTTGCATTTTGATTTCCGGGATGTGTCAAGGTTTAGACAAGTAGGCTACTAGAGATGTTATTGCTAAACAAGTTAGTCAAGTGCTTACTTTACATGACGTCCTTGTGATACCATCTTTAAGTTTGTAGGCTGCAACGCTAATGTCTTGAAATTTGATCTGTCTGGGATTGTCTGGATCGCACCATGGATCAAAATTAACGTCAACATCGTTTATTTCTTTGGTTTCCGGGTTTACAATGGGTTCTTGTTCGCTTTCTTCAGAGGTGTCGCTCATGCTGCTCTCCGCCATTTGGTTTGTTAAGTCGTTGAAACTGTTGATCTCGTGAATTTTCATTGTTGAACTAGATGGGAAGGAGACAATTGTCTTAGAACATATCGGCCGAATTTTCCCAATTATTCTTTGACAGTGATGTCATTGGGTGAAACCTTTGCCATTTGAGGTAAGGTTCGAGGAAAAGAAATCTTCTGTTATGATACGAATAATGACCATTTTTTAAATTTGAATGCAGTTATTACACGATTAAAAAATTAATTTTTTTATTATGGCGTGGAATTTTTGATATTAAACTAAATCAAATATCTCCGTGTTTGCAGACACGGATGCTTGCCACAAATCTTGCTCGTTAAGGTTTATGTGAGTTGTTTATTCATCTAAAAATGAATATTATCTTAGCCAAGATAATATAAGCAATATTACAGAAAATAGTATAATCTACAGTATATTAAAAGATAAACTTTCGAAATAAATTTTTTTTGGCGATTCGATTCTTTAAAAGCATGTTTTTACCTAATACTACAAATAAGTTGGATAACTTGGATTACATGTTGTAGTTTGTCGATAAATTGAGCTTTCTGTACTTTTTTCCTATCCCAAGCTCTCTTCGTAGTTCCTATCATCTCTTATCCATCAACTCGACGCCTTTGTCGCCTTAACTGTCCTTCGACATCGTTAAATAAATTTATTAAACGAGCTTAAAATACGTTGACACGTTGAATCGTGCCAAATTGCTGCATCTGTCAACTTCTTGAACGCTTCGAAGATTATACGTTGCGAGCCAACGCACAACTTAACCTCGCAGCTTTACCGTAAAACTCTGGCTGCTTACGTTTACCGAAGCGTATAAAGAAGGTTTCCCATTAATCCTTACATTTGCACTACGAATTTCACGTTCATAGCTTTTAGCTCTTTTGAAAGGAATCTAGCTTCCTTCTGTCGATGGTAATTTTCGCAGCTCTACAGCCCCCCTCATCTTAAAGAAAACTTTTCTTGATGCAAAATCTTTGGAAATTGATATGTTGTGCTATGCAATCCTTCCTACCTTTGGTCCCACGAGCTGTTTGATGTTAATGGCGTTGTCTTCTCCACTGCGAGCATTTTCGTCGTCACTTCAGAATGTTTCACTCAACTTGCAAGAACGGCTATTATTTAGCAATTGGCGAAGCCCGATCTGTGTAAATATATCTATCGCTGGGGTCTTATATTGACTTTTGCGGATGGAGTGATGAAACTGATTAAAAATCACATGACATTAGCAATTACGGTTGAACCATTTTGGCATGCAGACGTAAAAATATCTATTTCATCGCGACTGTTTGTCACTAAGGTATTAAAAACTGATAAGCTGCTCGTATAAATTCGAGTTTATAGTTGAATTGCCATGCAGTGTATAGATGTACATGTGTATTGAAATAGTAAACTACGAAAGTTCATTTAATCCAGTTCTAACCACACTCGCCTCCTTACGTGTATGAATCTTGAAATTACTTTTAATGTAGATAAGCTTGATCTGATTATTGAGGGAATTCCCTACTTAATTTGTTTGACCTTACGTGCATGTAGTTTATCCCAAACGTTGAATCTGGGAGAATTATTCTGCCTTTCATAAAAGCAAATGAATTTTTTTAAAAAATCTTTGTTGATGATTTTTGGAGAAGGGTATACGAATATGAAAACTGTACATGTACAGTCGAATTTCATAAAAGCCAGATTACAGTATACCGCCATTGTGACTAGTGTAATACATTGTAGAGGCTGTGATCATTTACCTTGAACTCATCACAAAGTGATGAGGGGTGATTTTTTTTTTTTTTTGTAATTCAACATTTGCTGCATTAGTATAAGAAGAACAATTTACTAAAAAGTTAAAGTCCTAGTACACACTATGCTGTGCCCTGGTATTTCAGTCTATTATAAGAGAAGTATTTTAATAATGAAATCACTGAGACTGCTTTTGGCATTTTAGCCTCAAGAATGCACGTAAATTCCATTGAACGATTTAACAAATATTTGTATACGGTACCAGAAAATTTTCTCAATTTCACTGTTTATTTTTCATATGAAAATTTGTGCATCAAACATACACTGTATTTAATTGGGTGCTCTTAAATGTTGTTTAATCTGATCTATCATTATACCTTCGTATCATATTGAAGTCATTCTGAAAATCTCAAGGTTGATCTACTGTATACAGTATATTCTAATTAAGTTTGTATAGTGTTTGAAAAAACCCTTTCTTACTCTGGATACTGTAGCATTAAGCCGATAAGGTAGCGTTTATTAGACAAACAATCTACATGTACAGTACATAGTATGACCCTATGCATGTACAGAGTTGTACATGTAAGTTCACCTTCATATTTTAGAATTTTGAAGAACATTGACGAACAAGACAATTAAACCTTAAATTTGGTTGAATTTTGACTCAATAACCCATATAATTAATTTCCAAATGTACAGTCTAGAATCATTATAATAGTCTGAAAACGTATCGAACGACTTGCAGTAATATTAATTACAGCCTAGTGAGAGTCCCCAGCAACAAAAGTATGCTACTTCTCCCGTACTCTACAAATACATGTAAATTTTACAGGTATTTTGTAGATCTTGTTTAATTAGCAACCCGTTTTATGTGGTTTAATACTGCTGAAGTTACGTTTTTAACAGGTTCAGTTTTAATCCCAAATTGATTTACTGTATATGATAGTAATATTTTAGTGAGCTAACAAATGACCAACACATCGATTAGAAAGCAACTGCTAATTAACCACTTTTATTTCCTTTTGCAAAAAACCAACCATGTTGGAGCTTTACTTTCTTGTACTAGACATTAATTTCCCTCGTGTCACTAAATTGAGTAAGCAAACTTCTTTTTTTCCTCTTAGCAACCATTAATGGTCCGGCTCGAATGATTTCTTTTGATCTATTATTACATAATTTCTAATTACGATAAGGTGTGCGCAGTCGAGTGTTTAGTAATTGCATTTCCAGGAAGGGTAATGTTTGCACACTTGCAGAAAAGGTTGAGCACTAGCTTCGATCAAAGCGCATTAGGAGGTATATATGTATCTTTAATCTCAGAGATTTCTGAGATATTCTTAAACATATATCCATTATTGAAATATTTAGATATGTTGTAAGATTTTTTAAAATTTTTATTTAATGAAATTTTAAATGAAGTAGGCCTAAATATATGTTCTGGGTTTTTTTTGTTTTTTTTTTTGTTTTTTTGAAATAATGAAAAATTCTCGATAATGTTGAGAACTCGAAATTAATTAAAATGTGAGAAAAATCAGATTTTGATAAATACATTTCATGATATTACCATTCTGGAAAAAAATGTGGTTAATTTTTTAACCATACGGAATCTTGAAGAAATTGAAAGAATCATTGGAATTAAGGGGGTCTATTCACCGATTTTTGTGGGCGGAGCCTATGTTGGCGAATTTTGAAACTTTGATTTTATTGTTTAGTGTTATTTTTCAATATTTTCAAAAAATGACAATTGTCCCTCCTTGGGG